>PPOJ03000034.1:0-102394 GCA_003708845.3 Sungouiozyma intestinalis | reverse complement strand
TTTGGATAAAGATGTTATTTCCAGACCTTTATATACAAAAGAATTCTGATTGCAAATGAAATAGTGTGTTTGGTTAGATACTGTGATGATGTATTCCGTAATGTTACACCATCTTATAAACAGTCGTATTATCGATCAATAACTGAAGAACAGTTTTAGTTTAAACCTTCATTCTTTTGTGCTAGTCTTTTACTGACCATGCACAATTGAACACTGAACAGTACGTAGTATTAACCACTCCTATTCAGATGTTCTAAGGTTCAAATTACGGTTCCAGCTTGTTCGATAACGTTCCATTAACCGAACTAAACGGTCTTATGGATCTAACCGCTCATCGATATTCAATTATTCAAATAGTTGATAACCCTAATTTAGCATTTTAGGTCTCAACGTTGACATGGAGCCTTGAGGACTGCCATGTCCAACAGCCATGTCCAACACTATTGTACTATTGCTATTATTTCTGATACTAAGTTTATTAGAGAACCTACGTTAACATATAGTCCGGAGATTCATCGTTCACAACGGTACCATCAGTATTGTTGTGTTATTTTTGGGTGTGTGAGTAAAGGTTTTGTTTAGTTGAAAAGATGAAAAATTATGCTAAACATTAAAATTACCATGTTCAGTTGTATTAGAGTACCGTCTACTCGTACCAAATAGATTTATAAAAATATATACCCTTTTTTATTAATCTGTACTACAGTTCAACTTTTACCATACACCTTTGCGAAAGCTTGTTCAAAGTCAGCGATAATGTCATCAATGAATTCTGTACCAACAGAAACACGGATTAGATCTTTGCTGACACCGGATGCAGTCTTCTCTTCATCACTTAATTGTTGATGAGTGGTAAAATAAGGTGCAATGACTAGAGTCTTCATATCACCTACATTAGCCAAGTTTGATGCAAGCTTCAATCCATCCACAACTTGTGCACCGGCTAGTTTGAATGGATCCTGTTCAGTAGAAGCATTTGGTAAATCTTTGACGCCAAAGGACAACATACCACCAAACCCGTTGGTCAAGTACTTCTTAGCGTTGGCATGATGACTATGAGATTCTAACCCTGGGTAAGAGACCCATGTAACATGAGGGTTGGCATCTAACCATTTAGCCAATTTTAGCGCGTTTTCACCATGTCTTTCAGCTCTTAGAGATAAGGTTTCCACACCTTGTAGTAATAAGAATGATGCAAAAGGGCTTTGCACAGATCCTAAATCTCTTAGCAATTCAACTCTAACATGAAGAATGTAAGCCAAATTGCCAAATGCCTCGTTTAGGATAGTCCCATGGTAGCCTTCAGCAGGTTGAGAAAATTGTGGGAATTTTTCAGGGTACTGGCTCCACGGGAATTTACCCGAGTCCACAATCATACCACCGATTGTAGTACCATGACCACCAATCCATTTGGTAGCAGAGTGTGTAACAATATCAGCTCCATGTTTGAGTGGTTGGCAAAAGTAACCTCCTGCACCCAAGGTGTTGTCAACAACAACGGGAATGCCGTGTTTATGAGCAATTTTGGCGATTGCTTCAAAATCTGGGACGTTAAACTTGGGATTACCGATGGTTTCCAAGTAAACGGCTTTAGTTCTCTTGTCAAACAATTTTTCAAAATCCTCTGGTTTGTCACCATCGACAAATCTTGCTTCAATACCGAATCTCTTGAAAGCCACTTTGAATTGGTTATAAGTACCACCGTATAAGAAGGATGTGGACACAATGTTGTCACCATTATGAGCCAATCCTTGGATAGCTAAAGTTTGAGCTGCTTGACCAGATGATACAGCTAGTGCAGCGGCACCTCCTTCTAAAGCGGCGATTCTGTCCTCTAAGACAGCAGAGGTAGGGTTCTGGAAACGAGAGTAGACATAACCGGGCACTTCTAAACTGAACAGTTTAGCACCATGTTCGGAATTGTCAAAAACATAAGAAGTTGTGGCATAAATTGGCACAGCTCTTGGTCTATGAGCATTATCGCTTGGATTTTCTTGACCAGCGTGCAATTGAAGAGTGTCAAAATGGGATGGCATTTCTATTAGATGTACTGGGATAAACGAAGTTCAAGATGCGACGTAAAGGCAATTGTGCTTGTTTGCTGCGTCTTGTTATCTTGTAATGACCAAATAAGATTTTTACTGTAAGTGTTGAATTTAATACTCAATTGAATTCGTTGAGTGTCCCTTTATATACCAATCACAATTTAATGTAAAATTTACTTAGGTACTATATTACCCATAAATAATGTGTAACATCCAATTGTTTGGACGATCCACAGTTGCATATGGACCAATCCTAGTATCAATTAAGATTTCTACATTGCTGAATTAAACTTATGTACCGTTCAATTCAGTAGCTTGATAAACCGGTGGAGAGAGAAAATCGAATAGCTGTGTATTTGCTCAAATAGTCCGACCTAAAAGATCCACCACTAGAATGACGGATAGAGGGGGTGGGACGCAAGTTTTTCTCTCTCATTCTTGGGAACGAAAGAGCACCTGACTGCTACACGCCAACTCAATTGTCGAAATTTAGTGTGGGATTCCTACCCTTCAAGTATCGTTATGACTCAAATCATGTGATTTAGACATGATTGTTATGCCTTGCGAGAGTAAAAAACGCCACCACAGTTTTTGATGACGGGTCGGTTGTAAAAAAAAAAAAACGTGAAAAGCACACCCTGGACAGTTCGTAGAAGTGCTAAAAAGTTTTGAGAGCTGTGGGATTCGAACCCGCGCATCCGAAGATATCAGAATGTTACCTAGCTGGAAAATACCAACCTTAATCTGACGCCTTAAACCACTCGGCCAAACTCCCAAGAAACTTCAATCTTAGAAAAAGTGTCAGATTACCATATACATTAAACTATGGTTAAACAGTGGAGATCAGATGGGTTGACATCCAATTGTCAGAGACAATGTCAATGTCAGAAATAATAGCACTAGCACAATATATACTAATGATATTACCAAAGGAGGAAGTGCTACTAAAGAGGAATCTATAGGCACTGAAGATATTTATTGAAACCTAGAGATCATTTATTGGTTTCTATGTTAGTTTAAAGTGATGGACCAATTATATTGTAATTAAACATGTCTTCTACCTCCCAAGAACTTAGAAACAACACCTCTACAAATGACAAAGTCAATGACGTACACACTGTTACTCAAGACTTGAAGTCCTTAAATCTCGGACATCAAACACCTCTGTAAACAACACTACTAACGACGTAGTGTCTATTACTCATGGTATTAAATCCTTAGGTTTCCAATAGTTTTTTTTTACCTTTGTATGCAATCCAAAACATTAAAATGCTCGTAATAATACACATTTTTCTTATGTGATTTAAGGTACCGCAAATTTTCGAAACCTTGTACAAGAGGTCTCTTGGCCCAGTTGGTTAAGGCACCGTGCTAATAACGCGGGGATCAGCGGTTCGATCCCGCTAGAGACCATTATTTTTATTTTTTAAAATTTTATTTATTCTTGCACTGCACTTGAGAAATGCAGAGAGGGACAAGTAGCAATTGCTGTTCTCATAACAAATATTAGTTATACTTTCAAGAAAGGTTCATGAATAATGGACCTGACCTTTATATATATAGTGGTATATGGTATCAGTAAGGAATTCCGTTAGTTAGCCTTTGGAATTCATCGTAACCTTTCGTAAATAAACTTTCAAAACTTTGTTTAATCAAGCCCTTCATATACAATGCAGCTTCATGATCGCTCTTGCCAGGTTGAAACCTGCTTTTCAAATTCTTGATGGTTTTCACACCTTTGAAACATGGAAGACCACTTTCTAACATTGGCATTATACATTCAATAATGAAGTCCATATGAGACCTAGCGGCTAGATAGGCCTTTATACAAAGTTCTTCGAAATCTTCGTACGCTGCGGTGTGATTCGAGCCTCCCATGACTTTAACCATCTCTTTTGTTAGCTTAAACGGAACCGCCTCAAATTTGACGCCACCAGGCACAATATCAAAGATGAAGCCAAAATCAATATGTAAACAATGACCTTGGTCATCATACATGATATTACCATTGTGTCTGTCTTTAAATTGCAACAAGTAGGATATCACACTATAGCCAGCTAACGATTTAACAAAGTTGTTACGCGCCCTCTGGAATGCAATGGTATTTTCTGGTCCAAACTTGGTGACAAAATATTCATAGAGGCCATTAACGGCCTCACGACCCAGCATATCTCTAGATATAGAATTTGGTAAGACGTCGATAACCCCACAACCAGGAGCTGTAGCAGTAACACGATACGGGAACACATACAGATCTAAGCCAATTGCAGACCATACGGTTCTGAAAACCGATATCAATTGAAGAGCTAGAACATCTTGTCTACAGTCATCACCAACTTTGAAAATTGCACCTTGCCACTTTTCAATCTCCTTCCTGTTTCCAGTATCAGGATCAAGAACATTCCTTTTTATTTTAAACGTAGCCATAAAAGGAGCTTTCGCATGTGATTGCAACGGTTTGCCGCTAGTACGGTTGATATCGATGACAACGCCATCCGGGTTTGATGGCAAATATACATCAGGTTTGACTTCAATTTTAGCCATCTCTTCATCAATCTTTATCTTCTTCTCGGCTTTGCTTTTCTTAATATAAGGTTTTAGTTTACCTGATATACTGGTGACTTCTTCAAAGAATCCGAATTCTCTTTTGTAAAATTCATAATGTTCTTTGTTGAAGCTGGACACCATCCTTGAACGCACTTTATCCAATTTTGGCTTAATGGCATCTTCAACAAGACCCTCATCATCTTTATAACAATTTGCTAGCATGTTCCATATAATCTGATGAGAAAACAATACACTAATTTTTGCTGTGTCTAAGATCAATCTTTCCACATACCCTGTGCGGTCATATCTGAGACACTGTACAATTTGTGGCACATAGAAGAAGGTTACATTAACGTCGTGTGATTCTAGAGCATGAATACTGTACTGCAAAATAAATGAATTCGAATTATACTCAGGGAGGAACAAGTTTATAGCCTTTATTGGACTTACCGGACACCAATAAACGATAGTGTGAAGATCCACTTTTGTGTTCTTGGCACCTAATAATAGGAGGCTCATAGCTTCAGGAACACCTACATATAGCATAGGGTTTTTAGTAATCTCTTCAATAAGGACACTTACGGATTCTTTTCCTTTGTACCTTTTAGATAAGTTAACAGCTAGGCTAGGATGAGTTTTTGCAACTTTTTTAATCATACTAGCATGTAGTTTATTCGAATCAGCTCCATCAATCTTAGACAGTGGAGCTAACCATGTCTCAATTTGCTGTATTTCATTTGCCAAAAAATATTGAAGTAAAAGATAATCATCAGCACAATACTTTGTCATCAGTTTATCAACTTTTTTGATTTGAGAGTAAAATTCTAAAAGAATAGACAGGTCCGCCTTGGTTTCTAAGTCATTGGAGCCAAACGGCCAAGAGCTTGTCTGATTGAACCAACTCAAACCACCGTTCACGATAGCTACACACAGTCTCTCTTCAATAGGGCTACTCTGTTTATGTACCCCATGGAGAACAGCAATCCCCAGCAGAAGGAGCTCGTTACGGATTAAACGGGCAAATGGATGTAAAGAAGCTTTTTTCAAACTTTCGATGCTTACTAAAACAGTTTTGGTAAATATTTTCAGAAGTGAATCACTTTGGTACATTGTACCTTCAAGATGTGATGCCAGAAACTTGATGACATCTCTGTGAGGTTGGAGAGCTTCTGAAGCAATGCCAGCATCTCTATTGATTAATTTCTTATTGTATGGAGAATATTCCATCATTTGAAACTCCTCTTCTAGCAAATCTTGTTTCTTTGAGTATAGACCTAAGCCATGATCGATAGAGCTAATGAAAAAATAGCAAATATTGACCAGCATAATAGCTGATAAGTCAGGTCTTTCCCTCATAATAGCTAGCCAAATGTTTGTTGCAATTTTCATGATAGATTTACCCAATATTTCGAAAGGTATTCTTACAACATCCAAGATAAGGGATGATGATTTTGTGTCACCAGCAACAAGAAGTGCTGCTGATTTGTCCAAGAAATCAAGCACATCCTGTTCAGGAACGACTCCCTTTTCCTTTATTATGAGCCTTATTTTCAAAGCGCTCGCATGTAGTTGACTTCTCAGCTCGTCTGGTGAGACTGATATAACAGCATTAACAAGGTACTTAGATCTCCAAGCATGCTGTGAAACGAAACTTGCAATCGTGTTAGGTTTCTCCACGCCTTCGAAAGAGATTCTCGATAGTTCACGATCTGAAGGCAAGATCGATCCAGCCAAGTCCATAGCGAAAGAGACACCAAATTGTACACTGTTAGATCTTTTCAAAGGATCAAAAACTGAGATGTAAGACTGTAACAATATTTTCATATCCAGGTTTGACTTTCCAAGAATAAATTTCACCCAGGATTTCGAGTACTGATGTAGCCTGTTCAAGGTCTGTGAACGCCATTCTTTCGATGCAGGTAAAAGAATTCGTACTTGAGAGTGTCTTAAGTAAAATTCGTAATGAGGGTCATATTTATTTTTATCGCAATCAACAATACTGTCGAAAACAGCGGTCATCAAATCTAACAGTGTGAATAATGAGTTATGGTGGCACAAAGATGAAGGAAGGTTTTTGATAAACAAGTTACAACATTGAAAAGCGACTTCTTGTAGGTAAGGATCACTATTTACCAGGCATAACAATAGATTGTTTAGCTCAGAAGCAATATTAACAGAATTGAAAGTTTTTGAGACCCCGTTTGAAGAATAGTTCACGTATTTTTTTATCATGGCATATGAAATTTCGGTAAGTGGTTTATCAATGGAAGTATTAGCTATCAATGGGTCAGATAAATACAAAGGTGTTTTCGAGCAGACACCAGCTTCACATCTCAAGGATTCTAGCAATACAGTAGCAGCCAAGAACATTGTCTTGGAGCTCGCGATAGTTCTGGATTGGACTGCGTTTCCACCTAAAAATTTACTGATAATTTGCTTTTGTTGCTTAGTATTTGAATTAGAAGAACCACGGTGCAAAATTGGATTCATATCGAGAGACATTTCTTTATTGTTTGCAGGAAAATCTGATGCTAAAGGTGGACTGTTGTAAGCAATCCGCTTTAAGAATTCAAAGTTTTGTACAACGACGTCAGATTCCAGGTAAAAACCATGTACGACCATGTTTAACCACATATTCCTAAATTTTCCTGTTAACTCTTCATCGTGAGAAAGATCTAGTGACGGCGAGTCTAAATCAGGTAAAAGTGCTGCAAGAGGCTTTAAATGTGAAGCAATTTGTTCTCCAACCTTAGAGATCTCCGTATGAGGTCTGTGGTGTTCCTGTTCACTAACTTCACCGCTAGAAACAATTGTATCCAGTATCTCATCAAGATGCAACTTGTACAAACTTGTATTAAGCTTCTTAGACAATAATTCTTCTGAGATAAGCTCCTTTGCTATCACAACCGATTCAAGTAATTCAGGGTCTTTATTTTTAAGTGCAGTGACCGTAGTCAAGTTGAAGAATTTCAATAGATCAGAATATTCTTTATCAGATAAGAACGAGCTCAATTTTGCAATTGATCGAAATATGATATTGTCTAACTCTCTGGACACTGTGCCAATCTTTTGAGTTAAGATAGATATTGTCAACTCTGTAATGGTTATATCGTTGTATTCAGCTGCTATGGTCGTCACCGCGGTAACGCATACATCAAATAGCTCCTTTGTGAAATTTGTTAGCCCTTGAACAGGAATCGAACTATGTTTGGCTTCAGCAAAATAGCGTTTATGACTACCATTAGAAGCATACGAGTTGATAGTCAAAGAGTGTTGTCTTGTAGTTGCTTCTGAAATTCCTTTCTTTGAAACCGTCAACATGTTATTGATAGAGTAGATAGTATTAACAATCGCATCCTCTTTTAATGGTTTTAAGCCAATAGCAACATCTCTAGATAGGTTTCTAACTGTTTCAGAATCAAATTCCACTGTGCTTAATAACAGTGGATAAACGTCTGAGAATCTATCGGAAATCATCTCGGTGAAATAGTTCAATATAGCACACGTGGCAACGAGTATCTTGGTAACAAAGTTTGGAGTAATATCTGTCAATAAGTATCTTTCTAAGGATTCTTCCACAATTTGAATGAAACCTGGAAAGAAGCGCGAATTTGTTGATTCAAGCAATGGTATGAAACACAATATCTCTACGAAGCTTGCGTGAGCCATCAAGCTGAAATTTGCTCTACTGTCACTAGATAGATCTAGAATAGCGTTTTGTGGTGATGACAATAAAGCAACGGTAAAGCTTATAATCTCGGTTAGCAAATCTGAAGAGGCTTCCACTTTGGCTAAAAACTCATTGTAATCCATATCTCTATACTCATCAGGAATTTTAATCTTACTATCATTCTTTGATTCAGTTTGCAAAAAATGTGCATATTGATTTCTAAGGATATGTCGAGATAAGAAGTAACCATCATTCTTAGTTAACCTTAAGACACTCTTGGCGATCGATATCTGCAATTCAGCAAGTAGTCTCAAAAAAAGGGCGCCACAAATTTCATGCCCAGTTTCGAAATACTGCACTATACAATCGTTAGTAAAGGACGAAGTAGAGGTTAAGATACTGTCTATCTGGTTAATAAACCCGCCTTGAACAAAAAAATAAGATACCTTATCCCAAACAAATTTAATCAATTTCAATGAATGTTCATTGTTTTCTTCAAGACTCTTATCAATAAATGCTGATAAAAACCCTACTAAAGAGAAAAGCGCCGAAGGTTTACTAGCGGAAAGTTTTTTAACCAGAGATAAATATTGGTCTATCAAGCTACAACACAAATCTGTTAGTTCTCCAAATTGCCTGCTAGCTGTGATTAAAAACTGAGTCAATTGATATGTCAAGATCTCATGAGGGTTCTTGAAGTTTCTGTTTTTAAAATTCGACATTAAGGCATCTGACATGATTTGTCGAGGGGACTCTAGAAAATACGTGGCAATGATGTTATTCAGTAGATTCAACGTAGTAGAAGAGTCAAAAAGCCTCGACTGGCTTAGAGCTAAAAGGATTTCCCATTCATTCATGCTCAATGGGATTGTCCACACTTTAATATTCGCGTCGTTGTGGTAAATTGGTAAGGACCGAGTTAGATTCACCATTGGGTTAAAAGCATCAAGCTTGTCGAATGCAGCTTTTGAACGATCCTCATGACGAGCTTCACTCAAAGGCACACCTTGAGATTCTTGAGGCAGATGGCATAATTTCTTCAATGCCTTAGCTCTTAAGGAGAGTACATTTGAAGAGGTGAAATTCATACTGTAAGCACCCATACGCAAATATGCAAAAGTGCTACTCCACTGGCTCAAGAAACTATCAAGTATCAACACGTAACACTAGTTAATTGATCCGAAAAGGTGTAACTAATGTGTTTGTTGGTGGTGTTTTAACCATGAATTTTTCAAAAATAAAAAAAAAGCTCTATAGGGACCCCATTTCAAACCAAACCAAAATGAGAAGCTCATGAGTTGAAATGTAGAAGTGAACACTATAAAGGCTAATCCGATGTTTAAACTACGCCAACTACAAAAACAGAAACAAGCAGAACTGAACAGTAATGCTGGCGATACCCATCGTCAAGATAACTTAGTACTTTCTGCTTCTAGAAGGAGATTACTAAAAGATCTGGCGTCTCTTGAATTACCACCTACGGTGAAACTGGAGATCATTACAGACCCGAGTGATATTGCTAATGAACCTTTGCTGCAAATCAAAGTTATTCCTGACGAAGGTTACTACAAGGGCGGTAGTTTCACGTTTAACTTATCTGTAAATGAAAACTATCCCATTGATCCGCCTATCGTTGGGTGCAAGAATAGAATTTTCCACCCCAATATTGATAGAGATGGGAAAGTTTGTCTTAATATCTTACGGGAAGACTGGTCGCCTGCCCTTGATTTACAGAGCATCGTAATTGGTCTTTTATTTTTATTTTTGGAACCGAATGCTAAGGATCCTTTGAATAAAGGCGCGGCTACAGTGCTATCTAAAGATAAATATCAATTTTCTAGGTTGACATCACTTTCTATGAGAGGTGGAACAATTAATGACGACAGATACGATTATGTTCTTGATAAATAGTCCAGCTAAAGGGGGAAAAGACATGTACTCAATGGTAAGGGTAAGTCACCAAATTTTGATTTTGGAGAGTGTTTGTTCAGATCGAGCCGGTTCAAGGAACAGCAACTTTTCTTACAGAAGCCAATGAATTCTTTTGACAGTCATTTTCATTGACTGTCTATTTTGCAAACAGAATTATTTCTGGAAGGTGACAGGTTTTGTCGCGCCAGTAAGTATTTGCGTCACATTGTTAATAAAAATACAAGGAACCAATTCAAAGCGCCATGCTTATTACACACTATTTATTCTCACTTTCTGCTGAAGTGCTCCCTCACATTGTGCTTGCGTGTCCAGAGGAAGTCCAATCGTGCAATAGGTACTACGGCACTGCGGTAGTCGTTACTAATATTCAAAATGATATTTCATAAAGTTTTATTACTGACGCCGTTGTTAGTACTTGTTAATTCAGTCTCTGTCGCTAATGAAATAGACACAGCTATCGCAATAATCGATGAGACCACATCGGCTCAATCGAAACAAGTTCCTTTCCCTAAATGGTTAGCAGATTTAACGGGATTAGACCAATGGCCAGGGTTGGATCCTCCATATATCCCACTGGATTTCATAGATTTGAGCAAAATACCTCATTATAAGGCGTATCATCAGGGTAAGTGCAATGTCAACTCTCGTGAAGCTTGCTCCTTTGATTGTGACAATTGTATTGAACATGACGATATTGCTACTTGTTCAAAGTTGTCTCAAACCTTTGACGACGGACCATCTCCCGCCACACTCAAATTATTAGATGCTCTAAAACGTAAGAGTACTTTTTTTGTATTGGGAATCAACAGTGTGGCCCATAAAGATATTTATAAGAAGATTATGGACAAAGGCCATTTGTTAGGGACCCATACTTGGTCTCATAAATATTTGCCATCTTTGACTAACGAACAAATCATTGCACAAATTGAATGGTCTATTTGGGCTATGAATGCCACTGGGAACCACATACCAAAATGGTTTAGACCTCCCTATGGAGGCTTGGATAATCGGGTACGGGCTATTACTAGACAGTTTGGGTTACAAGCTGCTCTATGGGATCATGATACTTTTGATTGGAGTTTAGTTACCCATAGGCCTATAAAGTCAGAAAAAACGATTTATAAAGACGTCAATGGGTGGGTCAAAGCAGGTACAGGCCTCATTTTAGAACACGATGGATGCGATAAGACAGTGGATGTCGCGTTAAATATATTAAAGATAGTCGGGGATGATCAATTAACTGTAGCTGAATGTGCAGGTGGGATAGACTATATTCGCAAATTTTGATTTGAAGTACTTTAAAATGTCCATTCTTTCAATACTTACATGATGATTGGTATATATATGCAAATAACAACTCACTATCGACTCTTTATTTCTTCTTCCTCGTACGTCTATTTCAAGGACATCAACAACCTCTTCTCATCACCGCTATCCAATTGTAGTAACATCGAAATCACAGGAAGTAATTGAGATCTCTGTTCTCTATGCTCCAAAAAGCCTAATAGTACATTTTTCAAATATGCTGTCTTTTCACTTTTTTCCATTAGCGTATCGTCATCCATAAAATGGTTACGATTAAGTTGTTGAGACCCGTTACCTTCCTTAATTGAAGAGGAGCGACTACGAGAGTTAGGTATTTGAAGATGATTGCTCACGGTAGAAAGTTGAGAGCTTACTGAATTTGACCTGCTAGATTTATCTAAGGAATCTCTTTTGCTTTCTTTCAAAGTATTTACTTGATTAGTCAATACTCTATAATTCTTAGTTATCCTATCTAGCTTCTTATTCAAATCATTGTTTAAGGACATAAGCTCTTCATTAGAAGTTTGAAGCTCATGCATTCTTTTATCAGTGCTGGCCAAAGATTCTTTCAACTTTGAGTTTATTTTCTGTAAGTCTGACGAATCATCGGTATTCACCATACTTTTCCTTTGAATGGATTCGTTTAGTACTTTTAAAGTTTCAATTTCAGAAGTAGCTTGTTTGATTTTCATTTCCAAGCTATGCAGTTCAGATTTTAACGCAGTGTTAGCGTAGGTCCAATCTTGTTTTTCACGAGTATGTCTAGAAGATTGCAATGTTAATTCTGATTCCAATTTTTCTTTTGCACTTTCCAAGACACCGACTTTAGTTACCAAATCAGCATGCTTACTGTCCTCGTCTGTTCGACTCGAAGTTAATAACCTTCTCATGGATTCTGCCTCTCTTGTTTTATCCTGTACTATAGATGTATACTCGTTAAGTTCATCCTCCAAAGAGATTACACGCTTGTTCGATTCTTTCAATTTCACAGCCAATTCCTCACATTGTCTCTTAATTGAATTTACCTGCTCGTTAGAATTACTCTTTAAGGCGCTTAAGCTATCATATTTTTCTTGCAAGATAGATAACCTTTCAGATAGTTTCCCGTTCTCTTTGAGATAAGTCTCATAGGATGTATTGTTTTTCATCATGTCCTGTGATAAAGTCTCATTCTCGCTTTTCAACAATCCAAGACGGTTTGACAATTGTTGGTTTTCCCGCTTTGTAGTTTCTATATCTTTTTGCAACAAAACCTCTTTTTCAGTGAATTGTTTCACTTGTTTTTCCATATACATAATTGTCTTTTCCCTTTGAGTCAATAAAGTTTTCAAGCTAACCACCTCTTCTGCTTGAGTCTTGTTCATATCCTTTAGCTTTTGTAGGTCTTGCTCGTTGGTTTTTTTGCAATCCAGGATAGTGTTATTCAATGTATTAATCTTAGAAGTTAAGTTTCGTTTCTCTGTTTCCAATCCTGAAATCTTACTATTCAATTCTGTGACAATGGTGAGGGATTGTCCATTTTCCTTTAGTTTATCCTTTGCATCGACTAATTCGTTACCAACATCCCTTAACATATCTCTAACTTCTTCTATTTCAGTATCCTTCAGTTTAATATCCTTTTTCGCAGCCTCCAATTCTTTTAAAACGTCTTCCAACTTAGTTTGAAGCTCTGTGTCCTGTTCTGCATCTTTCAATTGATTATACTGTTCAAGTAGAATATCGTATTTCTGTTGGATAGACTCAACAGACGCTTGCGATTCCTGGATGGACACGCTTTGATTAGACTTCTTATTTCTCTTCTTTTTATTACCATTACCACCAGACTTTTGTGTGGTAATATCCTGTGTCCTTTTCACAATCTCCAAGTCCACGATAATTTTACTTTTCTCTTTCAAAGTTTGTCTTAACGTCTCTGTTTGTAATTTCATGTCTTGGTTCTCACTCTCCAGGTCTCGACACTTAGTCTCTAAATTCTGTACAATTATTTTAGTATTAGATAGCGTGTCTTTAAGTTTCGAAGTCTCCCGTTGTGTATCTTGCAAATCCTTTCGAGCTTTCTCCATATTTGCCTTCCACGCGGCAACTTGCTCAGTGGCCAACGACTCATTTGGCGTCGAATCTTTTTTCTGCAACTTCGACAACCTCTTCAATTCTTCATTCAAAATGCTCGTCTTTGTTTTCTCGTTCTCAAAATACGCGGGCAACGAAACCTCTATATCATTCAAATCGGCCAATGGAGTATTCTCACTAAGTATCTTCACTATACTGCCGAACTTCTCGTTCTTGAACTTTTCATTCTTATAGGCATTTAACAAGTGTGGGTACTTGGATTCGTATTTGTCTAATTTACGTAGCCGTAGTTGGATCTCGGGGGGCAGCTGAGCATACTGGCCCTCGGAGCCTTCAACAGGTTCAGAATCACCAGCATTCGCGTTTATATCGTCCGCCAAACCTTTCTGCAATTCGTCGGTCAAGTTCTTCCCCAATTGCGATAGCTGTTTAAACATAATGGGAAGGACGCAGAGAGAAACAAACTGGCAGCCTCGTAGCTACTAACACGAACTAAAATGTGTAGTCGGTGCGGTTGTCGTGGTGGTATGTGTGTGTTGATGGAAACCTTTAAAACTTATAAAATATCCGTAAATACCGTCTTGAGTGATAACACAGTTGACAGAGGCCGATTACAAAGGGCACAAGGCCTTTGGGCTTGATGGCTGGAGAAGCGTAAAGATCGATGGCTCATAGGTAGTATGTGTGGCATGGATCACTAGGGTCTTACCCCCCTGTGCGGCGAGCTCGAATCCAATGGGAAGAAAATTCCGTTTTAAGTTTCCACACGCTCTGAATATCATCCCGCGAGCTACCATCCACCAGTTTACGTTACGCGCATGACAATCTACAGAAGTAGAGACGTTAGTAAGATAGCGCTAGGCGCTATGGTTCTTTAAAGTCTGGGGCCGTCTGGGAATTTAATCAAAAATAATAACTGCCCGTTTAATTCTTCATCGTTTACTTTCTACTCGTTTCGCAGTTGGCAAAACTTTTGGATTTATAGCCATTGAACCGCTCAATTGTCTTTAGTAGAAACGCGCCTTGCAGGTTGTTCGATTGGGAAGTGATTATTGATAGAAAATGAGCGAGATGAAGTCTGTTTTGGTGATTGGTGGTGCTGGGTTTTTAGGTTTGCACTTAGTACAAGAGTTCTATAATGCCAAGCCTCAGCCTGAGATCACGGTGTTTGATGTGAGACCGTTGCCTGAGAAATTGTCGAAGCAATTCACTTTCGACCCTGCGCAGATCAAGTTTTACAAAGGTGATTTGACCTCTGAGAAGGATGTCATGGAAGCTTTGGAACTTTCCAATGCTGACGTGTTGGTCCACTGTGCATCGCCAATGCACGGTGGGGAGGCTAGTATCTACCAGAAAGTTAACGTCGAAGGTACTGAGAACGTTTTGAAGACAAGTAAAAAATTTGGGATCAAGGCCTTTGTCTACACGTCTTCCGCTGGTGTGATCTTCAATGGCCAGGATGTGCATAACGCTGACGAGTCCTGGCCTATCCCTGAAGTGCCCATGGACGCTTACAATGAGACTAAAGCGATTGCCGAGGATATGGTCTTGAAGAGCAACGATCCAGCAAATGGGTTTCTGACAGTGGCTTTACGTCCCGCAGGGATCTTTGGTCCAGGTGACAGACAATTGGTGCCCGGTTTGAGAGCCGTGGCTAGATTGGGCCAATCCAAGTTTCAAATCGGGGACAACAACAACCTTTTCGACTGGACATACGCGGGGAACGTCGCGGATGCGCACGTCCTTGCCGCACAACGGTTGTTGGATGACAAGACCGCTGACAGAGTCAGCGGTGAGACCTTTTTCATCACCAACGACACTCCATCGTACTTCTGGGCCCTGGCAAGAACGGTTTGGAAAGCTGACAACCATGTCGCCAAGAGTGTCATCGTCTTACAAAGACCTGTGGCGATCCTTGCCGGCTACTTGTCTCAATTTTTCTCCAAGTTGATGGGTAAAGAACCTGGGTTGACACCATTCCGTGTGAAGATCGTGTGTGCGTATCGTTACCACAACATCGCCAAGGCCAAGAAACTGCTAGATTACAAACCTCGTGTCGATATCGAAGAAGGTATCAAGAGAACCTTGGCCTGGATGGACGAGGATTTATGAGTGATGCCCCACCTACAAATGTTTTAAACAAGTATTGTATCAAAATAGTATTGTTATGTACCTTACGTATACTTAACCTTCCGACTTACAATTTTTGCATAGCAGCAATGTCAGTGGATTGGACGTGGTCCTCGTCGTCTTCAATGGCTTGTTGCAAGTCGTCCAAAGAAACCTTGTCGTCTTCGACAACACAGTTAATTTGCAACTTCTTGATACCGAACCCAACGGCAATGAATTGGTGAGCACCCCATGTCAAACCATCCATGGCGACAGCCTTGGTGTTGGCCAACATCTCTTCCAAATCGGTTTCGTCATCCCATGGCTTGACATCGATGGTGACAATAGACTTGGCAGCTGGCTTAGGAGGCTTAGCAGCCTTTCTAGCATTGTATTCAGCCAATCTCTTAGCCTTCAATTTTTCGGCTTCTTCATCGACTTCGTCGTCATCGGAACCGAAAAGGTCAACGTCGTCTTCGTCTTCCTCGGCAGCAGCAGAGGACGAACCAGCTGGCAAAGTGGCAAATTCGTCAGCTAGTTTGCCAGTGGCAACAACCCATTTAGAAAAGTTTGGGAAAGTCTTTTCAAAAGCCTTGAAAGTTTCCACATCGGATTGAGAAGCCGTGAAACCATCGACGTACGATTGGTTAATCAAGTCCTTGTTCAAACCTTGTAAAGTTTCGATCTTAGAGAAGTCGGAGGCAGCCATTATTGTATATATCCAAGCGAGGTCACTGGGTCAATTGCTAACTCAGATCCAAATTGCTACTAAGTGTCCATTGCACTCCTCTATGGGTTCGAGCTTTAAATGAAAATTTTTCAACGCCAGACGGAACAGTCACGTGTTACCATCGAATCTGCGGCGCCATCCGCGACAGCAATCCCGGCGCTGCTGGAGCAGTGAGCAATGGGGTGTCCGGGAGGCAAGGCAAGGGTCGGCGGCCTGCTGCGGCTGTGGTTGGTGCTTTGTTCAAGACAGGGCGTTGAAGACTTCTCTTGTGGAAAAAGTGTTTCCCCGATCGTATTGCCTAGAGTGATCAGCATGAGTCGAGCCGCACGCTCTGATTTAAAGCCATATAGTGATTACCTTCATAGCGTGAACTCACTGCAAGGGCCCGATACAGTGCACATTGGTCTAAATTAAAAAATAGCATATAAAAAAGTTTCAGCAGGACGAAACGTATACCTCTTGCACAAGAAGCAAGTCCCGTAAAGTGGCGTATGGACTTCGCGTGGTTATTTGTAAATAGCTTTCATCAAACTGTGCGTTGCCTTTTCAGTTTAAGAGGAAATGCCCAGTTACCGATACGGCACGTGGGCTATACTTTAAAGCTCACTCCTCATTACAGTCTTTATCTCACAGGTCCCATTGCAATCGAATGTTGACTGGCATTGTGCCCGCTCCCAGGGAAAGCAAGTCTTCACGGTATCTGTAGCGGGTCGGACCGCTGGCATCGATCACGTGCATGTAGGCCCATAGGCCCCAATGTCCACTGGTTATCGCTGGCAGTGGCATAACAAGTGGTGAGAGCCTGGGGGGAGGGATAGCATGCGCCACAGATTGGTACCCTGTGGCAGCACTCAGTGGCCAGTATGCCACGAGGCATACTGGCTCAGTGTCTTGGTGCCATACGGTGCGACGATGTCACGTGAGCAATAGCTCTGCTTATCAGGTACAAAGCGAGCTCACATTCCGCCAGGCTCATGGCTAAGTTGTCTCTGATGGTGAGCAGGAGTCGGCTGGCGTGCGGTGCATTGAGATGAGTGACAAGTACAAATATCGGGTGGAGATCCAGCAGATGATGTTTGTCTCTGGTGAGACGACGGACCCACCCGTGGAGACTACTTCGTTGATTGAGGATATCGTCCGGGGACAAGTCGTGGAAATCCTGTTACAATCGAGCAAGACCGCGCAGTCGCGAGGTGCTAAGACTGTGTTGCCGGAGGATGTGATTTTTTTGATCAGACATGACAAGGCTAAGGTGAACCGGCTTAGGACTTACCTTTCATGGAAGGATTTACGGAAGAACGCTAAGGACCAGGACGCTGCCGCTGCCGCGGCGGGCGGGTCCGGCGCCGGTGGAGGCGGGAACGACGATGAGATGAAGAAATCTGGGCCTGGTGGAGGCGATAAGGATGAGAAGGAAGGCGGGATGGCCATGAAGGTGAAAAAATCGCAGATCAAGTTACCTTGGGAGTTACAATTCATGTTCAACGAGCAACCGTTAGAGAACAACGAGGATGAAAACGATTTGGATGACGACGAGAGAGAAGCAAACATTGCAACTTTGAAAAGGTTGAAAATGGCCGACGATAGAACGAAGAATATGACCAGGGAAGAGTATGTTCATTGGTCTGATTGTAGACAAGCCAGTTTCACTTTCAGGAAGAGTAAACGGTTTAAGGACTGGGCTGGCATTTCACAACTATTAGAAGGGAAGCCGCATGACGATGTGATTGATATTCTTGGGTTCTTGACTTTCGAGATTGTTTGTGCATTGACAGAATCCGCTTTGAAGATCAAGATGAAAGAAGCGGCTTTAAAGCTTAAGAAAAACACACAGAGAAGGACACAGCCTGGAGGTGATTTGAATTTAGAGACTACTCAATTGACTGCGACAGATGGGTCTACAACGAGAAAGAAACGACTTTTCGATGGTCCAGATAATGCCGTGAATCCTTTAAAACCAAGACACATAGAAGAAGCATGGAGGACTTTACAAGTCATCGATATGAAACATCGAGCCCTTACAAATTTCAAAGGTTCAAAACTGTCTTCCAGACCAATTATATTATAACACCGGGAATCACTATCTATATATACCCAAGTACTTATGAATGACTGCATATTTTAACGAACTCATCAGATTATCATGGTTTGGTGATGGCTTTCTCTGCTTCTAATTTATCCAGATGCCTTTTCAAGTCGAGTAATGTGACAATTTTCTTTAACAATTCTTCCTGTTGCATTATCACGTCATATGACGGCATTGCAGGCCTCATTGGTAGCGACAGCTCTTGTAACGTTGCCATCACTTTATTTTGTAATGCAGGCTTGAATGTGGAGATTCGAGTTGATCGTAGATAGACTCCCGGTGCCAGCTTTTCTCCATGGAGGATCACACCAAGGGCCTTCTTTTCCTCATTAGTGAAATTCTTCAATAATTGCTCCGCGTACTGAGCTTCAGATTTACGTTTTAATGCTGTTTGTAACTCCAATTTTTGTTTCTTAGTCTTTCTTGGCGATGAACCGGATTCATAGTTAGACAACGAGTCATCTTCAGAAGCAGCTGCAGCAGCGGCAAGCTTCTTTTCTTGTAATTGTTGTAATTGTTGCTTCTGTTGTGCAAACTGTTGTTGTTGTCTCATCCATGGATTCTCAGGTATCCCTGAGTCATGTTTTCTTTTCTTACTCTTATCTGATAAGAGATTATTATACAGCTGCGAAATGCCTTGTGAAGTTAAGAATTGAGAGACATCCTGGTTCGAGTTCGGCGAATCTAATAACCTTAATAATGCTTCCCTTTCGTTCAAAGTCTTTTTCGCAGCCATCTCAAATTTCCGGGACTCGATAATTAGGGCCTCTTCCTCGGCTATTTCTGCAGCAGACCGAGACAGTAACCTTTGTAAATATTTCTTTCTTTCCAATTCTCTAGTTTTGTCGAATTTTAATGATGGTAACAATGGATCCTTCGGATCCTTGAATGCAAAATACTTGAAACATACCTCATAAAACATTTCTTTCAAGTCATCAATGGATCTTTCCACGGTCCCATAATTATATCTATCATGGATAACAAACCATCTGAGATCATATTTATGACATAACTTGAAAAGGTAATCGATCTCTTCGAAATTCCAATCATGCTTGGTAACTTCACCGTCCTCTGACAATCGTTGCTCTGGGGTACTCTCGTTAAGTTTCATAAACTCGTCATATTCCTCGTTACTAAAAGTTGGCAGCGTTAATTTATTATTAAATTTGGCGAAGGACGATTCCTGGACTGTGTCTCCCAGTAACTCTTTCGAACCCTTCACCCAATGCTTCAATTTCACAGGACTGTCTTTTACAGGCACGAACTCAATATAACTCCAAGGAGATGGCTTGGAAGTGTCATTCAATTTCTCCTTGAACTTGCTGCCCTGGTGAACCATTACAGGTGGCTGATTATCACCTAAAAGACTGTATAACTCTCTTTGAATACCAGTAACATGCTGCTTGGGACCCCGAGAACTTGCTAAACCAGTTGATGAGGGTGTATTTTTCAATGCTGGCGACGAAGAGTCGATGGGACTCTTCGATTTTTGTTTAACATTTAAGACATCAAACACGTCGGAAGAGGACATTGCTTGCACCAGTGTAGCTATATGCTTCCAGCACTCAACAAAGACGGTAAGGATGCTCTTTTAATACGTAGATTTCTTCAGCAGTTGCCAGTGATAGCGTAGCTTGACAACGAATTTTTCAATATTTATTGCTAAGTACAAGTTTTTGTTAAGCAGAGATACACTTGTTATACCCATCTCTGTGTGAAAACTCCGGAACTCGGATTTCAAATATATACCAATGTTGAGTTCTAGACGGACCAAGATAAGAATCCCAAATGCGAAGGAACGTGTCCAAACGTTCCAAGACGATTGGACCATTATTGAATCCGCCTTTGATAAGATATACGAGAAAGCCACTGAGACAGTTTCATTTGAACAGATTTATCGTACAATCTACGATATTGTCTTGAAAGAGGAGTCTTCTATGCTGTACACACATGTTAAAGAATATTTTACTTCCAAATTAAGCCAATTGGTTAAGGATGCCGGCCTTGCTGAATTGGACCCATCAACGTTTTCAATTAGATTATTACAATTTTGGGACGAGCAAAACGACTGTTTCAAGCTTATTAGCGATTTAATGATTTATATGGATAAAGTGTATTGCAAACTGAATAGAATCCCTGAGATTTTTGATTTAGCTTTGGAAGTCTTCAAGATTAACGTATTGGAGCCTTTAAAGAAACAACTAAGTGATAGTTTAATCACCTACATGAATAATATCCGAACGAATAAAAAAATTGACGAACAGCAAGTCACGGTAATCACTAAATTGATATCTATGATGGAATTAATTATAGATGAGGACGATAATTTTTATTTGACAAATTTCGAACCTGAACTATTGAAATCTGTTGAAAATTATTATGTCCAGCAGGCAACCTTGTTGCAATTTACACCAATAGATTGTCTTGAGAAAGTGTGTGATTTGATTGAGTTTGAGAAACAGATGGATAGTAAGATTCTCAATACCGATACATCATCTAAGGTGGTAGCTTTATTAGATAAGATTTTGATAAAGGGCAAAATCCTAGAGATTATAGACCCTCTAACACTGCATGCCTTGAAGGAGAGAGATATCAAATTGATGAAACAATTATACGATCTATCTAACGATGAGAGTTACAAATTGGAAGTCCTACAAGCGTCCCAAAGACTAATTCTTGAAGATTTGAACTCAATCGACACTTCGAGTCCAGATGAACCACATAATAACATCAAGTCAAAGAAGAACAGTGCTGCTACTCAGTGGGTCGAAAAAGTGTTGACCAAGTTCACTTTTTATGAAACTTTCTGTCATGATTTGAATTTATCGACTTTAACTCACGAGAATGAAACTTTTACTATTGATGGTTCAATGATTAATGCATTTACAAGGTTTTTGAACGAGAGCTCTAATTCGATTGTGTTTACTAACTTATATCTGGATCTAAAATTAAAACAATCCGAGGACTCCAGTATGGTGAACGAAATTAGAAAAGACTTGGGTAGATGTGTGAAGATATTTAATTCGATTAAAGACAAGGACAGCTTCACAAGTTTTTACAAAGCCCAGTTATCCAAGAGACTGTTACAACAGAGGTCATCCAACAACTTAGAGAAATTTATGATTAGACAGATCAAACAAGAGATGGGGTCATTCTTTACATACAAATTAGAGAATATGCTTCGTGATATGGCCACGTCAAATGAAATAAGCACAAATATGACCCAGTACCAAGATGTCTTTATACCTCAGGTGTTAACGATAACCGCATGGCCGTTCCAAACCACGCTGAATGAGTTTAAAGAATCTAATTCCACTGTCATCTTATCCCAAGAGCTGGATAAGATGAAACAAAATTTTGTCGAGCCTTACACTAAGAAATATAACGAGAGACAACTCGTATGGGCATATAATCTGGGTCTGGTGGAACTAGGTATTCAATTCGATGCCAGTTATCACACATTAGTAATATCTCTCTATGGTGCATTGATCCTGTTATTGTTTGAAGAACATGACCAGTTGTCAATGAACCAAATCATGGCAATGACAGGTTTAAGCGAATCGGAAGTCATAAAACAATTGTCCCCATTGTGTTTATTCTCCCGGACAAGGGTATTGAAGAAATCACCACCCAATAAATCAATCCAATTGACAGACACGTTCACTTTCAACAACTCCTTTATTGGTACAAGTAGCAGGATTAAGATTCAATCCATGGCCACTAATAGCAGCGACCCGGCGGGGCAAGAGACCCAACGGGAAGATAAACAAAAAATTATGGAGACAAACGCTGTAGTAGTGAGGACGATGAAATCGAATCGTGAGTTAACACACGACCAATTGTATCAAATGTGCCAAGATTTTTTAAAGCCGAGATTCCCATTAAATGTTCAAGTCTTTAAGAGAAGTGTATCATATTTGATTGAAAAAGAATTCATCAAAAGAGATGCGGATGAGTCCAACAAGTATCACTACATCCCATAGAGTAGCTTTAGAACTGTTATAATGGACAGTGTTTTGCTTTTATCATACGGATGGAGGGTTGGCTTTACCTTGGCATCGACTAATTTTTTTTTTCTTTTCAACAAAAATTCAACAGATAAAGTAAGGACGAGGTCATCTTGATTCTGACACTTTTGATTTGTAGATCTTCACAAAGTTGGAAGAGTCTGTTAAAGCGGGCCAATTAGAACTTATGTGTGGGATGGTAGAGAGAAGTGGTTGAAAAAAAAATGAGTGACGAAGAGTTTACAGAGCAAACTAATAAGGTAATACGAAGTGTCTTAAAGAAACGGCTAAAGAGACGACGTGGTAAATCAGGCGGTAATCTGGATGATTTCTGGGAATCTGAGGAAGACAAATATGATATGAATGATATTGTATCGTCGCCTTTATTACTTTCTACTCCCAATACCGTGTCAAAGGCATTAGTGAAGCTTTACCCATATCTGATTGTGTTAGATTCATTACTAAACGTGTTTTTGTGGCAAAACGATGAACTATGGATTCAATTCATAGTAATAGCTGCATTTTTCTTTATAGTTCAATGGTTTGAAGTGTTGATGAGATTTTTCGGCCATTTGATGCTGATCAATGCTATTGGATTGTATTCCATTTTCGACAATAGAATTAATAACACTGTTAATATGCATCCTACACTAGACGATATCGTTCACTTGATCAACCAAGTCTCTAATAAGTTGGAGAGATTACTGTTGCCAATTAACATTTTGAATAAACAAAACTTAAAGACATTCGTTTATATGATTTTATTCATTTCTCCCGTATACTTGCTAATCACCACTTACTTGATTAAGATACGATCCATTGTCACGATATTTGGAATACTACTTTTAACGTATCACAGCAAGACCTTCACTAAGATAAGGAAATTTTCATGGAACTTCAGAATCACTAAGTTAACAAGCTACTACTTCTTGGGCCTAGACTTAACCAAGTACTACCAACCTAGAAATTTCTATTACCATGCCATTTATAAGAAAGTGTTGAACCAGATGCAAAAAATCGCTAGCGAGGACAATAATTACAATACGACGAACGGTACTGATACAGGGGCAAGAAGAGAAGATCTTAAAAAAAGGATTCCATTTAAATATGTGATCTACGAAAACCAACGGCATTGGCTGGGCGTCGGGTGGACATCGTCTATGTTAAGTTACGAGAGGGGTCCTTGGACAGATGAATTTTTAGACCCTACCCCAGATATTACCACTTTTGAACTACCTGATTTAGGGAATTTCGACGACACTACGTTACAAACCGGTATGAACAGTGACGATGAAGTTGATCTACAATGGGACTGGATCGACGAACAATGGTCCCTAGAACACGACTGGCGATATTACGATAACACATGGAACCACGAATCGGCAGAAAATTCGTTTACCAAGTACACAAGAAGAAGAAAGTGGGTTCGAACCGCGGAACTCGTCACCACAACCCACGTCCCAGCATCTTCTACGTCTAGTGAGAGAGCTAGTAGCAACCGCGAGGAATTACCCTTGCCAGAGACTGTCAATAGCAAGAGAGTATCATTTAATGATGTTAAAAATATTCATATATATAAGTAAGCAATAAACTCGAGCGTTTCAAAGCCGTTGGACAACGTATATTAATAATGACTATCTTTTTGCGTTTATTAAAACTGGTAATTGTATATATATATAATTTTTGGTAGAAAATAACTTAATACTGTTCTTATTCTATATTTACAATTTGTTGACTTCCAAAGTTGGAGGCAAGGATTGGATCAATTTCTTGGCCTTACCAGCATCGTTGACGACTAGAGTGTACAAATGCTTAGAACCTCTGACCTTGAATTTGGTTTGTCTGAATTGTTTCTTGTTCTTGTTCAACTTCTTGTTAATCTTGACAGTAGCGACTTTAACGTCAGCTCTTCTGGTCAATTCCAAAAATTGTTTGATATCAGTGATTTCTCTAGCCATTGTATCGATGTGTCTTGTCTTGGTTCAACTATTTTGATTCCAACAAGCAAAACGGAAATAGTCACTACGAAATATCATCCATTTTAAAGATATTAAACTGGAACCGTACTAAACCTACTTGGCTGAAAGTTTCAGATGGATTGCGCCAGTTGCGGCCTGGCGCTCGTCGTGACAGCTGCAAGCTTCCGAAAAGGGTAATGAACTTTCAAGGCGTGTGTGTGTGTTGACTGCAAAAAAAACTATTTACAAACTCGAAAAATGAAGGTATTTTTTAAAATGTACGGATGTCTCAAAAAGAACACAATCAACAGTCTCATAGAGACCAAGCCAAGCCTCATGGTATTGGTTTAGTCCATACACTCTGTTGAACAATGCTCATGGTCATGATCCAAGGCGAATAGTAAAGCGGTATATAACTATCCCACACATTCATCTCGGCGGGATTCTTAGTCAAAGGCCCTAGGGCAATAAGAAACGGCATGTGGTAATCTACATATAAGCACATACTATTATACAATATCTTCCATCTCAATTTCCTCCTCTGGTTCCAGCTCATCGTCCTTAGACTCGGGGAACTCGTTTTCATTAGCCAGTTCTCCCAAAGTCTTCTTCCTCTCTTCTTCTTTTAATCTCTTATACTCCGGTCTCAAAGTATATTTAAACGCATACGGACCTTTCTTAACTAAGATAGCCACTTTATCAAGACACTCCTTCAAATGTGCTTCAGGTTGTTTTGTTCTCTCTTTCAACCCTTTCAAGGACCAATAATCGTATTCGTCAAAAAGTTTGAACAAGTAATCCAGGATCTCCCTCTTGGGCATCCGTATGGTCTTATTGTTCGCATTCGATTTGCCGTTCTTCTCACGGCCAACTTTCAAGAACTTGGACGTATCACCCTTCATCGACATACCAGTATGACTCATAGTGACACCGACAGTTTCATCCAGTGTGACAATCCTTTCCTTATTATTGATTTTGACCAAGTTACGTCTTTGTTCCACAATCTTATGATAGTTAGGGTCGTTCATCGAGGGCATCACTTGACATTCGTGACAAACAACCCCTGCTATCGAAGTCTTTTTGGGAATCGTCTTCACGTATGGGATGTAACGATCTCTACCGTCTCTGTCGGTCATGACTCTGTAATTGAATTTTCTGCCACGTCTCCCTCGTTGGTGAGTTTGCTGTTGCGGATGGGCACCTCCCCGCCCTGATTTCCCTTGCTGTTGCTGTTGCTGCTGTTGCTGCTGCTGCTTCTGTTGGGCAGCAATCTCTTCAGGTTTTTTCTTCAACTCTTCTTGCTTTCTTTGCTCGTACTTCTTCAAATTCTGTTCTGTAAAGATAAACTCGTTCTCGACAATTTTCTTGGTCAGCTCTAAATCGTACTCGTGTGGAATATCCTGGTTTCCTTCATCCTTCAACACCAGTTTAATCTTACTCCCATTACCATTTATCTTAATCTTCCCTAAGTCCTGACCATGCAAATTGTTCCTGTCTCTCCAACGCGACGCTAGAAACATGGGCAACCTCACCAACCAGATCTGACGATTGCTCTTGTTCAAATCCAAGTCCAACGACTCCTCATAAATTTTAGTCTCATTGTTCTCAATATCGTTACCGTCGAAGACCTCTTCTTCCTGGGACAAATACCCGTCCTTTTCACTCATCACTCTCTAACACGCACAGGTACGCAACACACACAGAGCTTACTGGATTGCCCTACTTGCCACTTGTGGTGGTAAAGTGTGAATTATCGATTTTCCTTTATAAAAATTGATTAAATGTGGATGGCAAAGGACTAGGGCCAAAACCTTTAAAGTAGGGTTCTTCTCTATCCACAAGGCCCAAATGTCCGAGGAACCGTTGAGCACAGTAACTGAGACTATCCATGCAGAGTCACAACTCGATGAGACCCAGTTGTCACCCTCACTTCGTTGCAACTTCTTAATTCACGGCCTCGTTGAACAATGGAGTCAGAGCGATTATAAACCGGAGTTACTAGCCGAGACCAAACACCACTTGTTTGGGCTGCTAGTCTCCTTGAGAAAGGAGACGGTTAACGTGAAGCTTGTCGCAATCCTGAACGAGATTTTGGTCTTGTTAAGACAAGCGTGCTCGCTCAAAGATACTGAGAGCGTTCAGTCCGCCATGGAGCTATATATTAACAAACTCTCACCAATAATCTCCTCCCACGAGTTCGATGTCTCCAATATTGGGATCCATACCCGTAAGAAAATCGCATCCCACGCCAAGGAAGAGACCCTTCGAGGGGACCGGTACTGGTTCGTCTCAATTAAAAGATTAATCACTTTCGTATCAGAAACACTTTCTTCCAACCACCGAGGCTAGAAGAGGGCCGTCAGCTGTATCATATGATGACCGAGAAGAAGCTGAAGATTTGGGTTGATGGCTGTTTTGATTTCACTCACCACGGTCACGCTGGGGCGATTTTACAAGCGGTGAGGACCAGTGGTCCCATGGCTAATGGAGTCGTGTTCGTCGGGATTCATAGCGATGAAGCGATCACGGTGAATAAAGGCGCTCCCGTGATGCATTCCAAGGAGAGGTACGGTCATACACGGTCCAATAGGTGGTGTTTTGAAGTTGTGGAAGACGCGCCTTACGTCACTGAGCCAGAGTGGTTAGATCGATATGGTTGCCAATATGTGGTCCATGGTGACGACATCACGCTGGATGCCGATGGGTTAGACTGCTACAGGGTTATGAAACGGATGAACCGGTTTCAAGTTGTGAGGAGGACGTTTGGTGTTAGTACCACTGAGATCATTCAACGGATTCTGACAAATGACACTATGCCCGTCGGAGAGCCAGTTATAGACGAATTAAAATTCTATAGTCTGGCAGCGAACGGATTTGATCCTCATTGCTACGTGTTTGATGGCGATTTCTCCAAAATCTTGGTCCAAGGAGGGTTTGAATGGCAGGAACAAGAAACCGTTTTGATAATGGACGATCTTGATTTGTTCCATATGGGCCACATTGAGAACTTACAAAATATTCACAACAGTGATCCGTTGAAAAAGATTATTATCGCTTTGAAACAATACCCTGGATCTATCATGTCATTAAAAGAGATTTGTTTAAGTGTCCTAAGCTGCAGGTATGTAGACGGAGTTGTTATAAACCCTTGCACTTCTTTACAGGAAAGGACTAAAAAATTGAAGGATTTTAATAGCAAAGACGGTACTAACGAGTTCAATTATCTATCCAAACAAACCATTATTGATAGAATCATATCAAACAACGAGGTGTATACCATGAGAAATAAAAAGAAAGGATTTTAGAATACGGGACAAGATTCGCTTCGGATATAGATATGGGTTTGGTTTTTGTTTTAATATTAGACTACATAAATATAGATAGGTTTAAAGACGAATTAGCAGAAATTAATTATTAGAGAGGTATTTGGACACCGAAGGAGCCATAAAGGAAAAGAAGAGATAAAAGTAACAGAGATAGAAAACACATGAAAACTAAAAAAAAATATTAGGCACAGAGATTAATTTGCAGTAATATCTACAGTGTCAATGAATTCTTGAGGGACGTCAAACTTTGGAGGCACCTTTCTATCATTTGGAGCAGTTTCTCTTCTGTAACGCATAAAGATGTTAGCTTTAGTTCTATCAAACCGAACAACCAATTTTTTGTAGAAAAGACCACATGCATTACAGATCTTATTGGTGTTACCGTATGGTCCAGAACGCCATTCAGGTGTCTTAGCTGTGCTTTTGCAATGATTGCATTTTTTACCCACATGGGTTTCACATCTCTTAATTGCTCTGGCTTTAGGTTTCTTGTTTACGAACAAGGGCTTGTCGACTTTGTAGCTATTAATCAAGACGTTCTCATTGAATTGGACGAGCTTGGTTGTCACTGGCGATTGGTTTGGAGTAGAAGGTGGGGCGCTAGGAATAATGGGAGATTCGATTGACTTAATGGGCTCTATTGCTCTTACACCACTTGGGCTTTTCAATACATTGTTGAATCTAGCAGTATTCTGAACGGGGCCGGAAGGCTGGTCAGAGCAAAGCAGTAGTTTAATACTGGGCTTCTTTGATAGAAATTGGCCAGTTTTTTGTTTCTTAGAAGGTGGTGACCCTGATAAACTGCGTGGAGATCTAAGACCAGTAGGCAGCTCTACTGTCATACCGATGTTACTTTTTTTGACACCAACGTCTGGCATTTTTTTAAACCTCTCTAAGAAAGCAGCAGCACGTAGTAAAATCTCAAATTTATCCGTTGGATTTTTTTGTTCGATTGAAAGCATCGAAAGGAAAGTAAACAATAACGGGTATTAATATTACCAAATCAACAAGTTAATATGCGAGAGAAATGAACGTAAACGATTGTCAGTTGATTATTTTTATTATTCATAGTTAAAATGTCCTAACTTTGAGTGACCTTTAAATTGATAGTGGTTTACCAGTTTATATACATTTTTTGCTTATCTTGTAAGAACTATTATGCACTGATCCAAATTCACTTATTGGCATCTCGTTGCAATAGGAAAAAAAGAGCTAAGAAAGAACTCTCCCTTGATATCTTTAATTTCTCTGCTGAATTTTTAATAATTTCCTCAATTGGCTCACACTGAATGCAAACGACTACTAAAGAATAAACGTGTTGACTGTGGTTCCCTTGATATAATTTGGAAATATTAGGATATTCAAAAGTGTAACACTGTATTAACCAGTAGCAGAAAGAACGGGAAATTCCTAGTATTTACACTCCTTAAAGGGGTGTCTATATCATAATCATGGCAACAGCAGTAAGGTACAATACCTGTCGAGTATCCATATTGACTGGAAGCACATCTGGATATTTTGGAAACGCTAACAAAAAAGCTATTTTTTCTGACACTTTACTGACACTGTTTTTGGTTCATTCTGCGAGGTATTCTAAGCGAAAAATGCAAGATGATATAAGTTGCTTTGACATACTGACCTAGAAACAGGTATGTGGTTATTAAGAGTTCCTTGCATTATGAAATGGCCATTGAATAACCCCTTCTATACGATATTACGCTTTGGAATACATATTCGATCCCTTTTCTGCATTCGATAATCCGAACCGTGGATGTTCTATCTGGGGTCTCAGTAGCTTGGTAGCGAATTACATTCTAACCACCATGCTAGAATGACGTTATTAGCAGCTCTGCTTCCTCTTGTTACTAATAGTTTTTCTACAAAGCGTTCATGAATTTCTATTTTAATATTGGCGTTAGTGACAATCTGCGGTAAACACGTTATCAACCATTGTTTCGATTCCAAAGGAAGCTTTCCTACTACAGTTCTCAGCAAGTCTGAATAAGAAGTCAAATCAGACCGTTGACTGTGGTAAGTTGCGTATATTACATGGTACATTAGGTCTTGGCCCATAGAGGTCACTTGTTGTTTGGCTAGAATCAAGTCTTCTTGAGTGAACGCTCTATTATTTAGCATCTTCGTCCAAAATTTAGTAATAGCCACTATTGTGAATTTCTCCTTAGATGGTATTAACTTGATAAAGGTGGGCAGGACAAAGGTGTTCCATTGGCTGCTATTCAACGCTAATGACGGCTTTTGATCCAGGATCACAGAGATATATGAAACCATGATTAATAGTAAATCTGGGTCCTTAGAAATCTGCCCCTCGTAATTGTTCAAGAACACTTTCTCGAAGATGAAATCAATCTCATGGACAGATATCTCATTTTTCCTTTTCATGATCATCTGTTCAAGCAAGTAAACATAGTAAGATAATCCAACGGATAAATCTGCTACATTAACATATCTTAAGACGAACTCAATGACTTCCTTTGTACTGTACCTCAAAAAATGGGGGTCATCATCAGCTATCAGGAGTGTTCTACCCATGAGAAGGCAAATAACTTCAACAATACTGTTGTTTTTCCCATAGACCGGGTGCAGCAAGACGTGATCTATCAACTCAGATATTTTGTTCTTGATGTTTAATGGCTCGCTCTTCCAATAAGCTATGCTTTCTGGTAAGCGCTGAATGACGATTGCATTGCTTGCCTCTGGAATATCCACATCATCTGGAGTTAAGAATGACTTACTGAAAGCATTTAAACAATTCAACAGGGTGGCAATCGCATCCACAGTTTCTTCTGTTGGTGACAAGGATAGATACTTTGAAACGTACGCTGATATAGGGTCTAACAGTTGATTTATGAATTTGGCTTGCTCTTGAGGACCATCTTTAATGTAAGCTTGAATTATGTAGCCAATAGATTCCACTAGACGACTTTTAGTATAAGTTGATACATGGGTTTCTGGATCCAATGTGGTTTGTAAAAATCCCATAAAGTGGGACAAATAATCTGATAACTGATATCTACAGATTTCACAGATTCTGTTTATAGCATTCACAACAAAAAGTTGTAACTTATCATTCAAGTGACTGTGTTGATTATTAGTAGCCACCAGTATCTTCTCTAACCCTTGGAAAAGAAGTTCAATGCATGATTTTAGATTATTTGGAGACGTGCTTAAATAACTTGCCAGGGCACTGATGAGCTTTGTACTGGTTCTTACGAATGACAGCTTTAACATACGGGCAATCTTAATGTCTCCATTATTTTCCAATGGGCTATTGACACCAGCTTGGAGCAAATATGTGCAATTTTGAAAGAAGTAAGTACTGTCTTGTAAAACTTGTAAGATCCAAGGGCTCTCGTGTAACATAATATCCTTTAATAACATTTCTAGTAGATAGCACATCGTTTCAATTTCAAACAATGTATCTTCTTTGAATTCCACTGTGGAAAGGTCACTGGAGCCAGTCTTGTAAATAAGGACATTCGTTAGATTGTTATGTCCCAAAATACTCCAAGACGCAGAGCACAGGTCTGCAGCAGCGCCTCTGAAGTCATCAAACTCATGGATAGTCGTCATATCGTCATCTGCTTCCATAATTTTCTGCTTGACAGCTAAAGAGATCTTAGGTAGATAGATATTAATAATCTGTTGGAAAATATCAGTGGCGATATCCATTGCATTAGGTAGCATAATCTCTTGAGGTAAACTACTGTAAGCGTCTGCAAAATCTATCCAAAAATCGACCATTCTTACCGAGAAAAATTCTTGAAGGACAGGGACTAGAGGGAAATTAGTTAGTTGTAAGAGAACTTTTATGTATTGTTGAGTAATATTCAAATCATTATCGTGAGAAACTTTTGTGAACAACTTATTACAAAGATCCAAGGAGCTGATTTGTAGAAAATCCACGATACAGACTGCTAGCTCTTTCAATTCATCCGTCAACTCGTTAGTAACCAAATGATTCATATATTGCAACATCCATGCGTTTTTCGATGTATCCATATTAGTTCTCGAAATACCCAGAAATATGGGCTCGATTTGTTGACGAATGTCGTACGACATTAGAGTTTGATCCTGGCTAAATACGTTCCCAAAGATGCCCAAGATTTTTTCCGCTGCACGATAATGATCCGTCTGTTCATTAGATTGACACATCAAGTCAATCATATTTTGAAACAATTCAGAGAGGTCCATCCTCCCATTAGATGATTTCGCTACTGAGACATAGAATATCCATGCGTTTGTGGTCTTGAAGGCCGTTTCGCTAATCTTATTTAGATCCTGGATGTGTGTTAAATTGTAATTCAACAATGCAATGGTACTGATGTACAAAAATTGGCGGACCACGTCGTGCACAGTAGTGATACTTGTTCTCTTTGACTGATACTTGGTTAAATCCTCAATAACGATCTCAGCAAGTAGCAACATCAGCTCATTATTAGCAATTGAGCTAGATATGAATTTCATTAACTCTTCGTATGGCACTGGCGAATTTAACGCTCCAGTAACCAAGCTTTCCACTGTCCCGCCATCAATGTCGGCCAAATCTGTGTCTGCAATCTTACCACCGCTGAATTGCAATAACAAGCAGATCAAAGTATTAGCAGGGTTATCCCACTGTGTCAAACTTTCCGTAGATGGGTCTAAATGGTTTTCATTGAGAGCAATGAACAATTGCGATAAATTGGACATTAATTTCTTAATCACCACTACCAAATGGCCCGTGCTATTGGGATCCATCTGGTACATGTAAGAGAGCTTGGCCAAATGGATTAAATTGGTCTTTAACAATCTCCATAACACCGGGTTCGATGTGGAAAATTGATTGAATTGCACAGTTAAAGTCAATGCTCCAAAATATTTGACATTAGTAGAGAACGCAGAGTTTGTCAACAGTTCATTAGCAAGTGCTAGTCCTTCAGGAGACCTTTGAACAGCTTGCAAACTCTGTTGGAGCTGGTTAATATCAAACGATGGCCGAGGACTGTACAGTTCTTCAATTGCCTTGACCAGTCCAGCAACGTCGTTCATACCGTTCATGTTAGTTAAATTAAAGTCCACTGTCCGAATGTACACACTTAGCAATTCCCTCAACGTCGGTAGGCTGCAATTGGCTCTTTTCTCTCATGGAAAGAGCCATTGAAACGCTATGGTGTATAAGAGAGACAAAGATATTTTTTCGATGAATTTGAATATTGCTTTACCATACTTCTTTACCGTATGGGCGAAGACGGAGGATACTTTGACACTGCAGCGTCGATTCATTGCGTTAGAAGCAGTACGCGTCTTGTGAGGTCTAAGCCCAACACTCTAATCAAATCGAAAATAACTGATTTAGTCTTGTCGTCTTCTAATTGCCAATGTAGGACTGGTCTTAAACCTTCTGCTTGGTTGTAAATTATTAGGTCTCTATTGACCAGAGAGACCTTCTTCGATTGAATCAAGTCTTCTAGTTCCGTTAAAGGCACTAGTCCCGGCATCACATTCGGCAAGCCCGATTTCCTAGTGGTTGCATCCTGATTTTTTGAAACCAACTGTTTCTCCTGTTCAATGCTTTCGCATGAAACACCGTTGTCTCGCAAGAATTGGATCAACTGATGATCCTGTTTGAATGCTACTCCTTCATAGCCATAGAGTTTTTCTGCGACGTCCTCCCACGTATTAAGATCTGTCATCGTCGGGAACCGCTTCTGATACATCTTGTAATTTATAGGCGGCTCGTGTTCCACTTGTGGATCCTCTACTCGCCCCAAAGTAAACAGTTTCCCCTTTGCCAATGTGTTATTTTTGTGTAGGAAGGATAAAGGGACGTATTCGTAGTGACACGGATCTAACAATTCTCCACCATAGTCTGCTTTATAATTCATCTTGGGACAATCGTCTATATAATAACCCATGTAATAGTACTCTCTCTTCAGGCGTGACACCAGGGATAGCTCTCTCAAGGCACTGATCTTGCCCAGAGACCACGGTTTGAACTCGGGATCCCAAATAAAGTATACAGAGGAGACTCCACTGGGCAAGAAATCGAGGACCCCGATGGCAATGAGCCTCTCTTCCCAGAAATACAACTCATGAGCGGGCCCCAATTTCATGATGGGCTCCTTGTTTGTACGGTCGTTCAATCGATCCCATTCCTCTTGCGTACCCATATTACTCTTATCATCAAATGGATTATCGCAAAGGAACCGTTCAAACGATTTCCTGCTAGTCTTAACATCATTATGGATCCCCTGTTGGTACTTGACAAACAACTCGTATTTTTCTTCGGTGTAAATGGCGGGTTCGAACCTGGTCTTAAACTTGTCGCTCTCTAAATCGATGAGTTCCAAATCATCCAGACCCTTTGCGGGCCCATAGCTAGGTAATACACGTCTTGTAAACTTCTTCAAAGTCTTCTTCAGGTCCTTGTTTAGCACCAATTGGTTGGGAGAGGTACGAATAGTGTACAGCCTACAACAACTTCGCAATGGGTCTACTTTATAAACGAACTGGCCGGACCTTCTGAACCCCATGTTGCACAGCCGATCGTATATCTCGACAGACATCAGTTCGCAATGGAACCCAATGGTGCAATGCCCCGTCTCGCTGTCCTCACACTCGGCCCACGATGGAAGTGGTGCTAAGTTTTCTCTTGGTTTGGTTCCATGGCAATACCCACAATTAGAACACGGTTCTTCATAGTAAACGGGAGCAGTAATCACCAGACGTTCCTGTAAATTCATCTCAGAGTGTGTTTCCACAATACGGGTTCGAATTGAGACGGGTTGTGGAGGGTCCCATAGGTGTAAGTTGGCAAAAGTTCTTGTATATCAAAGCACATATAAGTTCCCACCACTTGCAACTGGGAGAGGCAACTTGTAGGTACAAAACTGATAGCCTGTAACATGCTGAGCAGGTATCTCCGATTACAACCTTCAAAGAGGTTCGTGAGTACGATCTATGAGCTCTTCCCAGAGACGTTTCCAGGGTCCCAGACGCCTTGGAGCATTGACCAAGCCAAACTACGCCGTGAGTACCGTCAATTACAGGCCAAAGTCCACCCTGACGTGGGGTCTCGAGACAGTGACCCATCTATTGCTTTGAACCATGCTTACCAAGTGTTGAAAAGCCCATTGCAGAGAGCTCAATACCTGATCAAGATTCACAAGGGTGTGGACTTGACCCAGGACAGCCAGTCCCACAATCTACAACTCCAGAACCAGGACCTGATGTTACAAGTACTGGATGTCCACGACCAACTGGCTGAAGCCAAAGACGAGCGTGAATTGGAGGCTTTGAACCGGGAGAATAAGAACCGGATCGCCGTGATCGAGGGTAAATTGTCCCAAGCGTTCCAAGAGCAAGACTACGACCAAGCCATTCAATTGGCTATGGAACTGAAGTATTGGGATAACGTAGCCAAGGCCATTAAGAATTGGCCGGAATGACTCAGTGGTTGCGAAAGTATTGTCTTGGGTATATATGATTTTGTACAGAGAGAGATAACTCCCATATCGATTACAACTTGGGAAATATACAGAGAGAAAATGCTAAATTAAGGTCAAGTGGATCCCTGACAGCCCAGTGGGCACTAGATCTTAGGTATCTCGAATTCACATTTGGCAAACTCTTCCCATTCTTCTTTAGTAGACGGGTATTGCCTTAACCATTTCATTCTTTGTCCCGACGTCGCCATGTCGTTGATCTTAAACCCAAAGACCTTCAGTTGGTAGGACTCTTTCTTCTTCTTCTCGACGTACTCCTCGAGCTCTTCGAAATGTTTCAAGAAGACACCGGGAAAGCTTGTACCCCAGTAGGCTCCCTCTAGAAACAAATGTTTCGAGGATTGAGGCAAGTAAAGGTCCTGGCAGCTAGGACAGTAAAGCCTCACTGTGTATTTGCCGATCGAGTCACTCAAGCCGCAGGGCAACAGCTGCATCCCAGTGCAGTAGTAACGAGGACATGTCCCGAATTGTTTGTGGTCAAACTTCTCTGCCATGGCTTGCAAGCCTTGCTTCGTCAAGATATATCGAGCATGGATCAGCCCGTACAGCTGCTCTGCTGCGTGCTCAATTATACTCTTGTTGATGATCGGCGGTTTGTTCTTCTCCGTGTCGTCTAGCTCGTTGACTGTGTCCATGTCTTCGTCAAAATCCACCTCGTCGTCGTCGTCGCTCATCGCTTCCAAGTCCAGGATCAGGTCCAGGGCCTTCCTGTAATGCGGCACGTCCTGCGATAGCGATGTCATGTTGAAATCGTCTTCTATAAAGTCTGTGGGCACCTGGCAGAAATACTCATGACCGTACCTGGTGCAGAAGGACGGGATCCACTCGTCATAACTCCCGCTATCTTCCTCGGAAGACCGCGGATTTTCTCCTATAAACTCCTGGGACATCGATGTGCTCGCAATGCCGCTCACAGTGGCCAATTGACAGTTGCAGACCGGGGGTTAACAGCGTTCAAAGAGGCAGGTTTGGGTGAGGATGGATAATTTTTCAAATTTTTCATTATTTAAACTGATGACTTAGCAGTAACAGAGAACTTGGTGCTATACCTTGGAGAGGCCCGGTCCATACGATTGAAACGTTCGAAGATGCTACATTGGGCTGTTGTGTTGGCAATAGTGTTCTTCATTGCCACGAAAACCGTGCAATACACTGGTTCGTGGCACAGTCTGTGGGTCAATTCCATTATTGGGAGATTCAACCCTCATTTAACCAAGTACAAGCAGACGTTGGTAGAGCAGAAGAAATTGCAGGAGGAGAATCAATCAATCTCTGCACAGGATAACTATGCGAAGTGGACCAAGAATAACAGGAAACTGGACCAATTGAACAAAGAATTGGAAGTGCTGTCCACAGATTTGAAAAATTATAACGACCAATTGAAACAGAAACTGGGTAAAGTTAAGATGTTGACACTCACTATGCCGTTCCTGTTCTTGAAGCTTTGGAAGGGGAAGACTATCGTGTATTATTTACCTCATAGAGACTACTTCCCTCAAATGATCACCGGGGTTTGGAATCAAGGTTGGTTATACCTGGTCTCGGTCCCGTTACATTATATTCGTTCAGGTGAGTTTAAGGCCTTGGACGCCCATGTCGGGGTGTCTCTGGGGATCTGGCTTTGGGCCTTGACCGCTGTGTGCTCACAAATTGAATTTATTGCGACCCAGTTGTTTTTAACCAAACCGGTGACACGTATAGAGAACAGCGGGACTAAGTAAGCTCTTCAATCTTTTCAATATGATTATGATTTTATATAGAAGTTTACAATATTCTTAAATCAAGGTCTGGTCTCCTGGTGGCAGATCTTCTGTTGTCATTTCTAGCTCTCTCGAAGACAGAGGCAGAGTGTAAGTCTCTACCTTCTTTATCCATGTCTTTCAATTTGTACAATCTGACAAGCCAGTTCTCACTAGTGAAGGCCTCTTCAAAGTATTCTAAAGGTGGCACGTCGCTCTCAAGGACTGTTTGTTGACGAACTTTATCGACACCTTTACCCTCTGGGTATAGCAATGGGAAGTCCTTGTAAGACATCTTATACATCAACGAATTCTTCATTGTCTGTGTAGCTTGGTTGTCGACTCTATATTCGCCGGTCGCGGTGAAGAAATTCCTCTCACTTACTTCTTCTGGCCAAATACCTTCGCTGATTCTAATCATCCAAAGGAATTTATTAAGGTCATCACCGGAGTAACCAAGGAGACCGCCAAAGACCACCAGGACGTAGTCCACGTCTAACTCCTTCAAGATCTCGTACGACTTGGATTCCTCGGAGGCCATGGCTTTACCGACGATGGCGATGTGTGTGTTGTTCCAAGTGTTGTTGTCTACCAAGGTGGTACGGTCGGCCATACCACCGATTTGGTACCCGTAGTCCCACCACGAGGCAACTTTGGCATCCTCTGGTGTGTTCATACGTAGCCAGTAGTAAGCTTCTCTGAAGTCATCGATGTAAGCGATACTTCCGTCTGGACTATTCGATGGTAGCACGACGGAGGGAGAAGAGTAAGCCATCTCGGTGACCCACGTACAATGGTAAACGAAAAGGTACAAGTAGAAAATAAACGACCCGCCAACGATTAGTTTGGTGATCAAGGAGCTTAGTACCATTTTGTTCGAAGTCGAATTTTGCTTTGATCTTGAAGTGAAATGAAGGATCAATGAGGAGAAGTCTAAGTACACGTCAAACAATTTGGAAATCGTCACTGCTGCAGTGATACAGATAACTGGGGTCAAAGTTAACATCAATCTAACCATGACACCAGCAAAGTAAGAACAAAGGACAGAGTAAGCGATGATAAAGACATGTTCGTTCTTCAACTCCATAAACAACAAGAACACTCCGGCTGGGAATAACCAAACTAGGAATTGTGTGTCGAAGAAGAAAGCAGGCCATGTAACAGGTTGATGTTCTGAGACAGAGGCAATGATAGGGATATGGATCTTGGCGTAGCCGGTGTCCCAAAGGGAGTAAAATCTACCGGTCCATGGGGCAATAAGTCCCAAATAAGTCAAACTGAATAGACCAGCGACACCCAGGACAAACAACACGATAGATGACACGATCATCACGACTTGGAACTTCTTGCTCGACATCTTACTCTTGATGTAGTCACCTAGAGCGATAATCTGTAGCAAGCCAAAGATCCCCAACGCAGACATGTGGTCATTCGACCTAATTGGCAAGAACCCAACGAATGGGATCTGCATCGAGGCCACGGTACCAATGACAAACCATGTGGTGTAAGCCACGTATATCTTGGCGTCGTATCTACCCATCAACAGCAGGCAGAACACGTGGAAGGGGATTATATTCGTGATAAACACGTAACCGCCCCAAGCAGAGACCATGTAGAAGTAGCACAATGCTGCTAGCACACTTTGGAACATAGAGCCCAACTTCACAGCTTTGATCCAAAACAAGAAAGTAGCCACCAATAGCGTGATCGCAATAGCCTCGTTATCGTAAGCACCAGCAACAGATCTCGAGATATAGCCGGGGACAATCCCAATGAAAGCCGCAGCCAACAAGCCAGCAGCTTGGTCCTTGATCTCAGCGGTCAATTTGTAAGTCAAGTAAGCAGTCAACCCAGAGAATGCAGGTGCAAACAGCACACAAACGTTCCTAATATCAACAGGAAGACCGATCTTCCTCAACCCATGCCACACCAGGGCACTAGTAGTCATCAGACCAGGGTATAACGTACCACCAGTGACTCTCCCCAATGGGTACCACGTCCTATCGTCGAACCAATTCAAAAACTCTTTAAAAGAGTTGTTAATCAAAAATTGGGTAGCACGGTAATTGAACCAAGGGTCGAACTCGTGAATAATAGACTCATACTTGACAATTGAGAACAGTCTCGACGACACAGACGCAACGACAATGAAGGTGAACGTTAAAACTTTCAAAGAACTCTTGGTCCACTCTATAACCGTGTGGTCCTCCTGGGACAATTCCTCCACCGGCTCCACAACAGGAGCCGTTTTATCCTGCTTCACCGCTGACATCACTCCTTTACACGCGTTTGCAACAAGTCTTCGGGGCAATTGGCTCTCTCGAGTGGCACTACCCTCCTTCACATGCTCAGGTAACAGTGGGTGTGACAATCTTTCACCTGTAACGTATTCGATAGAAAGCCTCCATCCAGATTTTTGCAAGCCCTAAGCGTGCCCTGGCACGTGTCCAGTGATTAGGGCTTGTGTTAGGGTTTGTGTTAGGTCATTTAGGGTTTTATGGTAGGGTATGCTTAGGGTTTTGTGTTAGGTTTTTACGGATTGTGGGTTAGGGCTTGCAGCTCTGGAGCTTGCAGCGCCCGAATTAGATAAGCACGTCTTTATCATCGAGGACATCTCCTTATATAGCAAGCAACACCGGTGGCAAGCTGTATTGATTGACCTTGTCTCGTACTACCAGGTAGTGTAGTGACCTATTGTAACCCACGTATACTGTTTGACTCTACAAAGTTTGTTCATATTGGGTCCCCGGTTCTTAGAGTTGACAAATTCCACATAATCACTGTTTGCTACCTTTATTACTAATATTCATGAACGTTCGGCCTTAAGATGGCAAGCCAAGTACAAGAGATGAGCAAAGTCGGGGTGGGTAATGACACATCCTTTGGTGTCACCGACACCGACTTTTATACGCAGTTGCGCCCGGGAAACGACTTCCCACAGGACGCTCCACGGCTAACAAAACCTATGTTGAATGCGAAGTCGAGGCCGAGTTCACGGGCTGTGATGCACACACAGACTCCCACTATACAGGAGGAAGACTTGGTGAAGGATTTCCCCGAGTCCAGCGACCGGCAGGAGCCACCTGTGGCTCCTGCAACGACAACGACGTTTTCTGCTGGCTCTGACAATAATCCATTGGCGAGGAGGAAATCCGCTGGGATGGTGTCGTCGAGGAACAGTGGCTCGAATCTTTGGACTCGGAGACCGACCGTGAGTAGCAATTTGCATTTATCAACTCAGCAGCCGGCGCAAGTGAACCCCACGGCAAATGCGGCTGCCAACAATTCAGCCACAGAGGACAATTCAGATCTGGGGATCACTTTTGAGAAAGTAGAGATTCCTAAAAAAACTAGACGTCAATCCGAACAGAGCATACTGAGTAGTCTTTCCTTGAAATCGATTATACAAGGGAATAGCGTCGCTACTTCGATGCAAGTGGAGTCTCCGGGCAAGAAAGTGGAAGAAGACACTGAGATAGGGTCGCACCAACCGTTCACAGACGACAAGAGACTAAATCTGGCAAGCTTGAAACCGCAAGACTTGTCCAGCGCAAAATCAGTCTCCGTTAAAACTGTGGGGCCTAAATCAGCGGTTAAAAACGATACAGAAAGACAACCTCGACCCAGTAAAAGGATAACTTTTGCCAACGGGACGTCTCCCGTAAATCACTCACCAGAAACTAGAACAGACCATGCAGATAAGACAGAAGAAGTTAGTGCCACCACACTTCTGGGTGCAAGCGAGGGACGCAGGGAGGTTACACCTGGTCAGGAAAATCACAATACCAATGAAGACCTCCAAGAGTCATCTCCTCAAAACTTGACTACACAGGCTTTGAGAAAATTATCCTTCTTAAAACTAGCTAATTCGGGTCTGGATGAAGAAGAAGATTCAGAGTTAAGTTTACCAAAGTCTATGAACACAGATTCACAAATTGAACCACCTAAGCTTATGACAACAAATGAGGATAGAATAAATGATAAACTACCATTAGAAGCAGAGGATATACGAGACGAAGAGACGCGGGACGAAAACTCTCTTAAAGTTTCTCCTAAAGAGTTGAAGACAACGACACCAGAGAAATCGATTAGTCCCCAACAGGCCTCTGTCGGTACATCTGACAAAATTTCTCCAATACGGCATTCTAAATCAGAACTCTCTTATGAAAAGAGAATGGATAGTAAAGTTAATGTGTTGACGTTAAATGAGCATCAACCTGATCGTAGACTGCTCTCCAAGAACTCCAGATATGCTGCCCAGTTGAAACATAACACAGCAAGTAACCCGTCAGTGAGGAACGAATATTTGGGCGTACAAAGTCGTTCATCCCAGTCTCCCATCCCATTACTAAAACCACATCCATCTGACATGCTACAAAGAAGCAAAATGCATTCCTCTTCTTCGTCATCGGTCTCTACTATAAAGAATAAAAAATCTGTCAAGCAAATTGGCAACGCCAGGAAACCGTTGTACTTGCCTGCTGTATTAAGGAACGTATCGGATACAAATATTACCAACGAGGATTTGAACAAAAGAAATGAGCACACTAGAGAACAACCTAACGAGTACATAAGCTCATATTCCAATTTTGAAACATTATACAACAGGTCCAATTTGGAGGACACATTTGAAGAAGAAGATGACGAAACGGGTGCTATAAACGGTGAGGCTAGTGAAGAAACTAACACATTCAGAGACACTAGTCATCAAAACATCGATGATGTCATTCTCTCAAACACAAACAATTTCCATCGCCGAAAGAACCATTTGGATTTGACCTCCATCGGAACATCCGCATCCCAATCTAGAAGTAGCATATATTCCACAGCCAACTCGTTTTATGAAACTTGCAAACAAAGATTAAATCAATACATGTTCAATGGCACGGGCTCAACCGTTAGTGTTATAGAACCTACCAAGACACATTGGATCCCAGATCATATGAGATCCGAGTGTTTTAAGTGTGGCATTGCCTTTACAATGTTTGAAAGAAAACACCATTGTCGCCATTGTGGAGAGATATTTTGTGGCAACGATGTACGTCATACCTTATATTTGGACTCCAACGCAAACTTCTGTCGTTCTTCCCAGTTTGGTGGTGTGCTAGTGAAAGTTTGTGATTTTTGCATGTACGATTACGAAGCCCTTGTCAAGGATATGAAGGATAAGAAAAACAAAATGAGAAGGAAAGGCCAGGATAATGACTCAGATGGGAAGAAACAGAAGAAAGGTGTACAGCCAGGTAGTAAGAAGGGTAGAAGGGAGAGTGTGGCAGGAAGTGTGCCAGTTGATTGGAATTGGAGTACATTTTAAAAAGTTGACTTGAGATAAAGCTCTCTACATTATGCATTTTCTGCCTTATCTCACATATTTATTCCAAACAAGTTTATAATATACTAGTATTTATTCTGCTCTTTGATAAGCATGGAGGGCCGCCATTGTCTATTTATTGCACGTGTAATAGTAACTATATGGCCTCTTGTAAGACTTGTTAGAACCCTGCAGCTCGGCAAGAAAGATCTCTTCCAGAACAAATTGCTACAATACTCCATGTAAACCTACATATATATATATATATATATATATATATATAGCGTTCGATGTTATCAATCATGACTGAACTTAGCACGTCATATGTGATCCGAGAGGATTTGTAACATTTGCTCGATTTGAGCCTCCGAAAACCTTGTATCACACTCTTCTACAATAGAGTACAGATGGACCATATTGGTAGGCAATTGATTGACAAGTTGTAATTTCTCAACTTGAAACAATTGGAATTCATTCAATTTAGTCACCAGCTCACCAAATTTTTCATCGTTCAATCGACTGATCCCGCTCTTAGGTTCAACGGATTCTTCCTCCGTGGTAATAAAATTCTTATCCAGCTCCAAATAAGCGATAGTATCGCTTGTAATCTTCTGCAACTCCGGGTTATGGTAACTTTTCTTCGTCCTCTGCTTCTTCGTTTCTATACCATTCTTATCCAAAACTGCCTGATCCTCCCAATTATGCTGTTTCTGTAACTTGGTCAGGTATTGCAACACTTCGTAGTCGCTCATAAACGCATTGTGGGGCTCTATAACTTTCATCTTGTGCTAGATTTCTGCCTCTGGGATACCAAGCTCATCGATACAAGAGTGGCATGCAAAATTATATCCTGTTCAACGACACGAGTCTTGTTAAAACTCGCTTTCCGAGTGCCTCGTGTTCCACGGAAGCCTGTCATCACAGGGCAAGACACATCCTGTGGCTGATGTATTCAGACGTTGGGAGGACGGTCGCCATGGGGAGCAGATGTTACCACAAGGTGTGTCTTGTCCTGCGAAATACGCACTTCTCTTGGTCTTGTAATTCTTGGTTTACGGTATTTAATTAATGTTTTGGACAGTCTTATGGAATTTGACCAACCAGCATCTTGAACAAATATATATCGAGGAGATTTGGCCAAGTTTTTAAAAAACAGTTGGTATCTATGATGGTACGGACTGTACTAGTAGAGAAGCACAAAAATGTGAATTGGAGCTTCTATTCTTGAAGTGGAACGTAGGACTTATGTGTGTAGTTATGAGAAGAAGCAATACCAATAAGACAAGTCTGCTAGGCCATCTGTGCGAAGTAATTATGCTAATACAGACTGCTCAGCACTCTGCTAAATCATCATGCTAATTTATTGTGCTACTTATTACGCTGCTAATTCATTGTGCTACCTCTCTCTGCTATTTCCCAAGAACAAACGCCTCTTAGAAATGCTATCAATTGCGTAGCACAATAATCGTAGCATGAAATCATTAGAGCTGTTATACTATATCTATATACCGCTTTCAGCCCTACAATGCGATATGGTTTCCCCCACATGTTGTCTTCGTAGTTCTTACCACCGGTTCTAAATAGCTCCGCACATAGATCCCAGGTTTTACCCTCATATCCATAGATTCTATGGCAACTTGGCCGAGTGGTTAAGGCGAAAGATTAGAAATCTTTTGGGCTCTGCCCGCGCAGGTTCGAGTCCTGCAGTTGTCGTTATTTTTTTTTTCCCATCTCACACTTTTTATCGTCCAGTGGGCCATCATCGAAGGACCTGCTCACTCTCAATTCTCACTCTCTTAATCTATAATGTTTTTCTTTGTTTCGTGCTATTTACATACATAAAATACATGTATGCTCAAGAAAACTTCCATCTGTTGCCGCAAGCCTCACATGTACAGAAAGTAGTCAACGGTTCATCCGCAGACCTCGTTTGTAATTGATAGTACGAAACCTTCCTTTCTTTACATTTCCCACATTGGAACCTATCTGTCACTGACCTCTCGATGGTAGCACCTTGAGCATTAAATAAGTTTTGTTTCTTAATCTCTTCTAACTTCTGTTTCAAATGTTCAGGCGCCAACTCTTTCGGATCACAAGTAACCACAAAAGATGGCGTTAAGTCCCCATTGACTATCTTCACCTTCAAATCAGGGTTGTTCTTAGAGATGATGTTGGAATAAATGACTCTATATTTCTCTTTGTAGTTTTTTTCACTCTCCTTGTGGTCGTTCAATTTATTCATCTCGTTCTCTATCTCTATACAGATCTGTAACACCGTATTGGCCGGGTGTTCGCTCCCCTTGGCTAGAGCATCGTACAGAGCTCTAATGACGGAGTCACGCAGTTTGTTTTCATGGACAACAGTGTTGACACCGTCGTTTTTCGAGTTTCTTGGCTTTGTAGAGTGGAATTTCGGTTCTTTACTCAGTTCTTGCGAGTTGGCCGCGTTGTTCTTCGATTCTGGCTGGGACGTCGCCTGTGCGTCATGCTGTTGTTGCTGCTGTCTCAATTTTAGTTTATGTTTGTTGATAGCATCCTTCCAATTACCAATCATTTTCTTCACCAGCTTCACAATCTCTTGGTTGCTAGACTTCTTAAACTTGTTCACCTCGACACCGACTTTAGTCTCTCGTAACAACTTTTCAGTCGGGTCCACATCTTTATCTAATTGTTTTAAGATGTCCAAAACCACTGTGTCGTCAGTCTTGAACTTCTCTAGATTCTTCACATGAGTAATAACATCCTTTGTGTCCATTGTGCTTCCGTACTACGTGGCCCGTACCGCTTCTTGTCGGTGATATGTGTCTCGTAGTGGTGTAGTTGGCTGAAAACATTGAGTTCTTCGAGTAATTTTTCACTATTATTAAATGACCAATTACTACACAAACTCATCGACCTTCGCTGAACGTTGTTTGAAAGTCTCACCTCTTTGTTGACGGGTTTCTAGTCACTGGAGAGATAGACAGGACATGAATGGTGGTAATAATAATGGCGGCGGCGGGTTTGGCTACCAGAATAACCCGCCATCGCGGACGGTGTATTTAGGTTCCATACCGTACGACCAAACAGAACAACAGATTTTAGACTTATGCAGCAATGTTGGCCCTGTGATGAACCTTAAGATGATGTTTGATCCACAGACAGGGAAATCAAAGGGGTATGCCTTTATAGAGTTCAAGGATTTGGAAAGTAGTACCTCAGCGATAAGGAATTTGAATGGGTACCAACTAGGTTCTAGGTTTCTGAAATGTGGCTACTCTAGTCAAAGTGATATCTCGACCTCCACACAAGAGCACAACGATAACGGCAATGATGGTAATGGTCTTCACGAGAGCTCGCTTTATTTCCAAGATTTACCTACAGGGGTGGACGTTAATATCAATATGACCACTCCTGCAATGATGATCTCAAGTGAGTTGTCCAAGCTAGATAAACAGCAACAGTTGCAATTACTACGAACTTTCCAAGACTACGCTAAGAGCAACGAGGGCACTATGGAAAATTTGCTAACCGAGTACCCGCAACTAACCTACGTGGTCGCCGAGTTATTACTGACCAATGGGATATGTGAAGTGGATGATTTGACACAATTAGCTTCGAAGCAGGACATCGATGTGGCCCCAACGGACCCTTCTAGTGGCAACGGCGCAAACAATAATCTGTCCTCGGACCCTGTCATCCTAAACAGACAAATCGAGTTATTAAAGCAAGTGTTACAATTGAACGACAACGAGATATCGATTCTACCGGAGAATGAAAAGATGGCTCTTTGGGATTTGAAACAACGAGCCATGAAGGGAGAATTCGGAATCATATAGACGTATTTAGGACCTACATAGGAATTAATTACTGAACGTTTAATCATTTCAAGTGGATAAGTTCGTTAAGAAGTTTGTCAGCGCCAGCTTGTAATTCAAACTCTGTCTCTTGCATGTCTCTAGCACTGTGTCGAACTCATTGATGTCAACAGCGTTGCCCTCGTCCTTCCACATCCCTATAATTAGATCGCCGTCCTGGCCAAAACATATCACGTTCCCATCCTCGTCACGTCCAGCAGAGACGAGGTCTGAGATCTCAACCCCAGTGTCTATAATCGCCAGTATCATCCCAGTCAACAAATGTGGGATGTACCAACTTAGGTCCCGATGGTCCTCGATATTGAAATTAACAAAGATGTCAATTCCAGCCTTTGGATATTTCTCTAAACACACACAACTCTCGAGTATACTCACTAGGAAGACTTGCAACTCCTTCAATTGACTCGACAAGAATTTCTCACTCTTTAGTATGACATTGAGTGAGCCTCTTGATTGGAAAGTCGAAGACCTTGTAGACCTGGGCCCGTATACTGATGTCAATAGAGACAGAATTATGCTATCTTTCCTGGCTATCTCAAGCAGACTAGAACCGTTAGAGTTCGAGATTAAACCAGTGGCAATCTTAGGTATACATTCATCGTCGGATGCGTCTTCGATGCCCGTTGAGCTTTCAGTCTCTGTTCCGGGAATCAGTTTGGCAAATGCTAACGGTTTGGCCTCTGCAGGCCCCAAAATCCTTCTTCTATCCTGTACATTCATTATGTATACTGAGCGTCACAGAGCAGATGCCGACCTGAGAACTAAGTGTCGAGTTGTGAGACCTGGTTTAAAGCTTTGCGATGAGCTTGGATAAAATTAACAGTGAAAAATTCTCGAACTATATGAACATGTAACAATGAATGAAAAAGAATGCAAAATATAATATATATATAGATCTACTATTATGTATTAAGCTCAGTAGTGATCTGGTGGTTGACTCTCTTGTAGTAACAGTCTTCTATGCTCCAATTCTTGTTTATCATCTGTAGCCACGGGTATACCTGTGGTTTGCTGCAATGATAGGTCCTGAGTTCTATCACCGATTGAATTTATATACGCAGGAGCCGAGCTTGGAAGTACAGCGTCATAGTTTGGAGAGTCTGTGAGCCATCCATTAAACTCTTCTTCTAGGCTTTGTACCAATGTGGGGATCGTTTCCGATTGTGGTTCCTGTTGAGCCACAGGGCTACGTTCAGGCGTTAAATTGGCGAAAACGACGTTGGCATTAGAAGATGATAACGACGACCCTGTGGTCGTCGCTGTAGAGTATACAACTTCGTCATTGTGAGATTTGGGTTTTCTGGTATTCCCAATAACGATCTCAATAGACATTCCAGTGACGTTTCTTAGCCGTTTCAAATTCTCGACATTGACCATATCATGGTACAGGATACTGTGCTCCATGTCGTTCTGATATGTAGTCCTCTCCGTGGTTGGGGTTTGCACCAACGATTTCATTCGTTCTTGTAACTCTGTCAATTTCTTCCTTCTGAAAAGCCTCTCTTCGCCGTTACTATCGTTTTTGTAATCCATGTCGTTGTTATTGTTATTATTGGCGCCATTGGACATCTGTGGTGATGAGTTACCACCTCCGATTAACTTGTTGGACTCTGTGTAAACGATGTTTTTCGTCGAAAGGTTCACCAGGACTTCTACGTAGTATTGGAATGAGAACATCTTGTTTGGCGGGTTCAATGTTGGGAACACGTCCAATGGAACCTTTAAGTACACTGTCCCGTTAAACTCGTAATTATCACAGCCGACATACAACGGAGTCACCGTCTGGCAAATATCTTTTCTAAACGTTTCTAAAGTCGCTGTGCTAGAATCCTCTCCCGTCCCACCGACTCTGCAGATCCTTACCAATGTGGTGATGATCCCTGCAACGTGGAAGTACTCTTTATAATGTTGTAAATTGATCTTGATCGGGATTGCTTCTCCAATGACAAACCCTGAATTCGGCAGCGTGGCAGTTATGCTCACTGTCTTATTCTTACCCCCAAACGAGTCTATGTCGGATTGTGACGAGGGCGAGTTCCCGCTCCTGACGATCGTCTTCGTATACGTAGAAGATCCAACATCGTCTGCCGTTTGCGCCACGGCCGGTTTCACCATCGCTGCCGATTGCAAGACCACCGTCTTTGTCCTTGGTTTCTCCAGTAACGACACGTCCATGGGGACAACGACTTGGAAACTGCGCTCGCATTTGCTCAAAGGCGGTTTCGCAGCTTGGTTCTTCACCATCGACTCACACGTGCATTGCAAGTAGTACTCCACAGAACCTCTCTCAAACTTCAAGGACCCAAACAGCTTGCGACTGTTGGGCAACTTCACTTTGAACGGGAACTTATGCGTCCCCTGGCTCAACCCATTGACCACCTGGCTCTCTCCCTCGGAGTCTTCCTTCAAGGGCAGCAGATCGAAATCGTCTCCATACAGGAACGTCGACTTCTCCAACACCTTATGGCTCCTCGTCGTCTTCAACTGTGCGGGCCCATTACTCTTCGCTTTCACTTTCATCTCGCAAACCAACGCCAACCGCACCGCCACGTTCGTCACGTCTCTCTTCAACCACAGAAACACCTCTCCCTTCATCGACTCCCCGGGCTTCCATATCCTCACACCGTTATCCAACTCGACACGCATGTCCTTCACCGTACCCACGGGCAGCAACGACCCGTGGCCGTGGTGATACTTCCCGTCCTCAGAGAGCTTCGGTCTCCGAAACATCTTCAACAAAGCCATGATCCACACTCGACAGCTCTATACGGATACAGGAACCATCAACACGCACTTACCTAAGCTCCGCGATCCCTCGAGAGTGCTAGTGCTCGAGCAAGAAACCTTTTTGCAAAAACGCTTGGCAAAAAAACGTACAGGGCTCCTCGAGCCGCATTTCTCGTCGCAGCACTGCAAATCTGAATCTACATATATATATCAGGTAAGCGGCCGTGGCATGTAGCACTACGTGCCACTAGTGGGACCGCGCAGTGGTGCGTAGCAAGTGCGTAGCGGTGCGTAGCACTACGTAGTGGCCGATTGCATAAGAATCTTGGCAAAATCGCCCCATCGGGCAACAGTTGCTTTATACGGGATAGCTCCGGCTCTCGAGGCTTGAGCCTCGAAGGCAACGGTCATCCCCCCTCCGGGCGTGTGCCACGTTGTGTCAGTGTTGCCATCGCAAGCTAGTTGTAGTTCAATTGAGTTATGTAGATGGATATAGAAAAGTTCAGGAATAATGTACAGACACAATCATGAGGTAAGCTCAATGCTGAGGAGATCAGTCAAAAGTCTTCTTTTGGCCGGAGAACTCAGCAGTGTTTCTGGCTCTGCCCAATGGAGAGCTGTTGGCACCGGAGCCGGATTGTCTACCGCCACGGCCACCGAAGCCACCACGGCCACCACGGTCGCTGCCACCACGGCCTCCGAAACCGCCACGGCCACCACGGCCGCCGAAGCCACCGCGGCCACCGCGGCCACCGAAACCACCACGGTCACCGCCACGGTCGTTTTGTGGCTTTGGTGTGGAGTAGTCTAGTCTGACGGGCCTGTTGTCGATGTATTCACCTTGCAAAGCGTCCAAGGCCTTCTTGGCGTCGTCCATGTTGCCGTATTGCACGTAACCGAAACCCTTTGGTTGCTCGGTCTCTGGGTGCGTAGGGATACGGACGGAGACGATCTCACCAAACTTGCTGAACATTTCGTAGATGTTGTCTCTGTCGGCGTTGAAGGACAAGTTACCCAAGAACAAGGTCTCGGAGGGCTCGGATGGGACGTCGCCGAACTTCTTGGCACGGTCGTTGCCACCGTTGGCGCTCATTGGCTTCGAGGTCGACATGTCACAGTTGATTGGTCTGCCGTCGATTTCTTTGCCCTGCATCTCCTTGACGGCCTTTTCGGCTTGTTCCAAAGTCTCGAAGTCGACGTAACCGTAACCCTTGGATCTGTCGGTACCACGCTCGTAGATGACTCTGGCGCTGATGACACCGCCGATGTGGTCGAACTCGTTCTTCAACCATTCGTCGTCAATGGACCACGAAAGTCTGCCGACAAAGATGGTGGCAGGTTCGGTGGTCTTGGCCTTCTTAGCAGCTGGTTCCTCCGAGGCTTCCTCGGAAGAAGCGGCAGCTTCCTCAGACGACTCCGAGGAGGAGGAGGAGTCGGACGAAGAGTCGGACGAAGATTCGGCCTTACGCTTCTTGGACTCGGTCTTGTCCTCCTCGTCATCGGACGAGTCGGAGTCGGAGTCAGAAGAAGAAGAAGAAGAGGAGGAGTCGGAATCGGAGTCGCTCGAGGAGGAGGAGTCACTCGAAGAAGATTCTTCCTTCTTAGCAGGCTTCTCAGCAGCCTTCTTAGCAGTCTTAGCAGTCTTAGCAGCCTTCTTAGCATCGGCCTTAGGCTCTTCCTCGTCGGAAGAGGACTCATCGCTGGAAGACGACGAAGAGTCGCTCGACGAGGACTCGTCGTCGCTCGAGCTCGAAGAGCTCGAGGACGAATCACTCGAATCGCTCGAAGATTCAGCCGGTTTCACAGCCTTCTCCACCTTCTTAGAAGCGGATTTCTTGGATTCTTTCTTGGAACTAACTTTACCCATATTCAATTGAGTGTCTCTGTGGAAGATTTGCAGCGTTGAACAATCCAAAAGACTCTCTTTCCAAAACCTTTGGGTGTAGCTCATCGCAACTACTAAACCACAAGCTCATCGCCTTTTAAAAGAATTTCATGAAAAATTTTCATAGTCACCTTTTCGTGCAGTGCGATGCTGGACAGAGGGCATCGCTCGATGGCTTGATACTGGGAGCCGTGCATGCAGAGACGCTGGGGAAAGGTTGTGGAGGGAGTATTGGATGGAATGGATGTAGTGTAGGCCATGACAATTGCCACTGGTGTGGAGGGTGGCAATTGCACAGCGTAACTGTAGTGCTATTCAATGAAATAAATGGCTGTTCGTTGTTGCAATGCTGGCCATGGCAATGGTACGGGATAGGGACAAGCATGCTTTACGATACTGTGAGGGTTCACCACATTCAATACGATTTCCAAGATGCGTTAACTGCTGCGAAGTTGCCGGATCATGAGGAAGAGTCGTTTTTCATCAATGTAGAGGCATCGCTGGATGACAACGAAGAGTACCGATTCGAAGTGCAAGGTGCCTCGAGTTTTAAGAGTGTGAAGGGTTCGTTTGCGGTGTTGAACGAGGAGTTGTATGAATCGAGTGTTGCCGGGTCGGTGGCTCGGTATCGAACCGCACACGTTGTTCACCACGTTGACGATTCGAAACATTTCACTCAAGTGGCCTTGGGCGGTGAGCCCGAGTGCCGGTTTGTAGTCGGGGCTCAGGATGGGAGCATTGGTGTTTACAACGAGGAGTTGCAAGAGACGAGGGTGTTGGCCGCTGCTCACGCGAGCAGCGTCACCTCGTTGAGAGTGTTTCCGAGCGGTACGGTGGTGTTGTCCGGTGGTAATGACATGCAGTTGAAACTGTGGTCGTTAGTGGACTGGTCCAACCCGAGAGTGTTTGTGGGCCACACGAGACGGGTCACGGACTCTGTGCTGATCTCTAGAGGGAGGAACGTCGTGTCGTCGTCGCTGGATGGTAGCGTCAAGCTCTGGGAGTGTGGGTCGGGCCAGAATATTCACTCGTTCCATAGAAGGGAGGATTTCCACGATGGAGTCACTTCTCTGGGACTGTGGACGGACGGCTCAGTGGTGGGTCACGGGGGACCGCATCCGTTGGAGTTTGACACCGAGGGCAAGACTGTCATCGCTGCGCATGAGTCCGGTGTGATCACTTTGCATAACGTTTACGATAAGAACCAGTTGTTACAATTGCCCAGTGTCCATCGAACTGCTTGCACCGGTGTGGCGACGTCGACACACGACACAAAGCTCATATATTCTGGGTACGACGACGGGAAGTTAATGGTTTGGGACATAAGAAACCCGAAGGAGCCGTTACAAAGTATACAGGTTCAAAACCCACAGCCGGTTAATTCATTGACTATCATCAACGACACCTTGAACATCTCATACGGCTGCGATTCAATGTTTAAGCTCGGTCTATCCAAGCAAGACAAGTTAATAAACGTACAAGTGCCCGAATTCTTGGTTTCTCAAGACAATTTCGTCTCTCATACCATAGAGAACCCATATTCAAAGACTACAATCACTGTCGGGGACCGCGGCCATTTTGCCGAGTATATAATGAGGTAAATAGATCAATGGCGAAATGGAACAGCTTCTTTAAATGTAATGGCAAGTCATCGATTGGTGAAAAAAAGAACAGTTAACATATAGATTCATTCCTGGCAAATGGGAAGGAAAACAGAAAGAAAAAACCCGACTTGGAGATGAATGACACTGAAGCTTCTAATAAAACTACGGATGATATCCTTGAGATGTTTTTCGATGAAAGCTTCATTCCTCAAGGATTTGTAGACGTTTTATTGACCAATGCCAACGGTTCGGAAGAAGGGATCAATGGGTTAAATAACACCCAGATAGTGTCGACCAAGCTGTTGTCCAAACTGGATTTTTACACTAAACACCTTACTACTGAGTTGGAGACTACAATTACCAATTTGGAAAAATTGACAGAGGACTTACCGGGTACCTGGACCAACGGGAAGCAAACAACAGATACAGTCGGTGGATCGAGCAATCGGTTCACTTCTAAAGGTGTATCCAAACTAGAGTATTACCTAGACACTTTAGAAAGTGCAGTGAGAGCGTTAGAGTCAGATATGAGCAAGATAGATATCGAACTGGAGGAATTGAACGAAAAATACAAGGACGAAGAGGATGTGCTAGATAGGTTACGAAGCTTACTACGAGCCAAACAGAACATGAACAAAGTCTTGCACATATTCGAACAACTAGCAAAATTATTGGGAGTCTCAGAAGACACAGGTTCGGTGGAACTTAACGGTAAAGTTTCTAATGTCGTAAAGAATATATCTCTACAAGATTTTAAGCTATCTCTAAGTGTTCTCGACGAGACCATAGAGCAGTCACTAAATGACCAGGAAAAAAATGAAACAAAATGGGAGAAGAACGATTTGATACTGAATAAAATCCAGTTTTTTGCTAATTTGGTACCCGTCTTTAAAGGTATTGACTTATTTTATGAAGCTTACAAGAGCTTTGCTCACTCAATTACCAAGAAATCAGAAGCATATTTGAGTAAGAAAGAACTGAGCGTCATATAGGATTAGCGTGTCAATGAATCTTTTACAATTAGAATAGAATATGTAAACTAGTATCACAAATATAATTTACAATGCCCTCATTAGAAGAGAAAGAGAGCATGAAAATTTATATACATTAATAAGAAACTCTAGAATTAAATGAACTAGCGTCCTCTAATAATGCTTCTTCGTCTTCTGTCTTCGTCAAATGCCTACTTCGAATGAATTCCAATCCAAGAATATACTTAAAAGCTCGGAAGAGTTTTGTTGGGAAAAGTTTTATTGCCCATTCATCTGGGATAATTCTAATAAACACTCCCATTGGTAACGAAAATAAACCGCAGCCAACGGCTACGACCCACATTTTCTCTGTTTGATGTGCAATTGAAAACGGAGCCCCGCCGAAAAACATGATTGCGACTTGACAGATTGCTATTATTGCCATGATGATCAAGAAGTATGCGTTTCTTGATAAGTCCTGGAAGAAATTTAGATTCGTGGCAGTAATTCTTTCTTTCCAATTCTTGATTCCGTCACCTTCATCTAACTTTCTCGATACAAGTAGTGCGAAGAATTGTAACCAAACAAATGTATTAAATGTCATTGCGTTCAATTGTTGTTGTTGACGGCCAGTTAACTTTTCCACTTCAGGGAAAAAAATAGTTTCGCCATTAAAATGCAGGATAAATGTAATGATTAATTGTAGTGTTGATTGTCCTAGGATCATCTTCCAAGTGGAAGTAGAGATTAATGGAGTGGAACGACCTCTTGGTTTGGTTTTCATATTATTGGGGTCTGGCTTATCTGTGGCCAACGCCAAAGCTGCAAGTGTGTCCATGATTAAATTTACCCACAACAATTGCACCGCAGTTAAGACAGAATTTTCGTCTTCCGAAGTAACTGAGGACACAAACGTTAAAATGACAGCAGTTACATTAACAATAAGCTGGAATTGGATAAATTTCCTAATTGAAACAGACACACACCTCCCCCACTTAATAGCGTTAACAATGGCAGAAAAATCATCCGTCATTAGGATAATATCAGATGCCTCTCTGGCAACTTCCGTACCAGAGATACCCATTGAAAAACCTACATCCGCTAATTTTAAAGCTGGCGCATCGTTTGTACCATCACCTGTGACAGCAACGACATCTCCCATCGATTTCAAAGTTTCCACCAGTAGTCTTTTATCCTCTGGTGAAGATCTGGCCAGTACTCTTAATTTAGGTAAGATCTTAATACGATGCTGCTTCGATAATTTTCTGAAGGCAGGACCCTCCATATGATAATCAGGATTTTCGTAAGTCTCCGGGGTAAGAATATTACAGTTTCTCGCAATAGCCCTCGCGGTTAACACATTGTCACCTGTGACCATCCTTACAGTCACACCAGCGTTTTGACATTGCATTACTGAATCCTTTACACCCTCACGTAATGGATCCTGGATCCCCACAATGGCGTCAAGAGTCAGTCCTAATTTTATATCCGAATTCTTCGACTCGTTTTGTGTGAGAAGTAATTGCGGGTCAGCTTTATCTGGATTTTCTTTATCAGCAAACCCATCCAATGGCCATGAGGAGACGTCAGGAAAATCTCTGTGAGCTAAAGAGATTGCTCTTAGGGCATCGTTAGTTAGGAATTCGATTTCATTAACAACACGTTGAGATTGTTCTTCATCGATGTCTATGATGTTATCATCATTCAAATTTCTACGAACACATGCGCCGGAGACAATTTCAGCGGCACCTTTCACGTAGAGACGATGGACCCCACTTCTCTTAAGCTTCACAACAATACCCGACCATTTCCTTGAACTTTCAAAGGGGATAACTTGGACCACCTCTATTTCCTCGTTTTCATCATCGAAACTGAAGTTTTCTCGGTTTTGTTGTAAAAAACCAAATTCCAGCCCCATAGAGATTCTACACATGGTTAAAAGTGCAGTCTCGGTCTTCGAGCCAATATACGGTTCCTGCTTACCTCTTGCGACATTTTCCTCATGTGTGAGCTCCTGATCGTGGTACTCTTTATTTTCAAAAGCTGTCGAGTTTAATACAATATTAGCATAGACATTGTTTCGCAAGCTTTGAGAAATCTTGGACGTAGACTCTTTACTGCGGAAAAGAGTGGGGAGATCCTCATTGACTGGATTCGACTCCGCCACAGAGGAAATGTCGTCCTGAGTGTCGTTAGTGAAGTAAGTAGAACCCACAACACCCTTCACTACAGTCATTACATTTTCTGTCAATGTTCCCGTCTTGTCTGAACATACTGCTGTGGCTGACCCCATCGTCTCACACGCCCTCAGCACTCTCACCAGGTTACCGTCTTTAGTCATCCTAGTTGTGGCAAATGCGAGCGCCAGTGTAACCGCCAAGGGAAGTCCCTCGGGGACGGCGACAACGATGATGGTGACCGAGGTAATGAAGATGTTCATAAACTTATTACCCTTCTGTGCAGGGTTTAAATCATGGAATCTTCCATTGGGTAACATCACGTAAAACAAAAACCTGATGAAAAGCACTAGGAACAAGAACAATGCTGCCACACACCCATACACGGAGATACTGTCAGCCAATTGAGATAACCTCTCTTGCAATGGGGTGGGTTCCGGCTCCGTATTCAGGGACAACATGGTTCTGCCGTAGTTGGAGTTTTCACCAACGCTCGTGGCGATGGCCCTACCCCAACCGGCAACGATCTTGGACCCCGAGACTAACATACAATCCAGTGGCAAGCCCTGCGCTCCCGGTGTAGTGATATCTGCGGATTCGTCGCTTTGCGAGTTCGCGAACGCTACGGACAAAGGTATCTTCTTGATCTGATCGGACTCGCCGGTCACTGAGGACTCATCGACGTCCAGTTCTCCGCGGACCAACACTGTGTCTGCGGGTATGACGTCCCCTGTTTGTAAGACTAGTAAGTCGCCCACGAGGACGTCGTGGATCGAGACCATGACTTCTTGTCCCTCTCTAATGATCACAATGTCCCTATCCTCTTTTTTCTTATTCAATTCTGCGAATTGCAATTCCTTCTGGTAATCGTTTGCTGCGCTGACTACGACCACCACGCATACGGCAAGCATGATGGCTACGCCTTCGATCCAATCCACCTGGTTAATCCGGTTCCCCTCTGGGTCGTACTGCGGCTCCTGGCCCCATGATTCATACAGCCCCAATGCAAACGACACGACTGCGGCAGCAGTCAGCAACAGCATAGTCTTGTCATTAAAGGCTTCCCACACTAACTGCCAAAACGTCTTGGGCACCCTGTCCGGCAGGACATTGCCGCCAAATTGCTCTTCCCGTCGTGGCCGGGAGGCCACGGCTATGCCCCGATCCTTGTCCGTGTCCAGTTTGCTGCACAGGTCCTCCTCGGTGGGGAACAATCGTCTAAAGGCCTTGATGGATTTCGGGTCGTGCAACGACGCCAGCTCGGCGGCAGAGACCGCCCACCGGGCCGACTCGTCGGTGCGCTCCAGCAATCGTTCGTTCGCACCAGCAGACATCCTCGCCATGCTGCTATCTAATGCCACCACTCGACAGTTTGAGTGAGTTGTGTCTAAAGTGCGCAAGGTGGGTCTTCTGTATATACCGGGGGCGGAGGCTTAGCAACGGGATAAAAAGAAACGGCGGCACGTGAACGGAAGCGTATCACGTGCATAAACATGCACGTGACATGCACACACACGTGACATGTATCTGCGATCCCGATTACATAAGCACGCGCCGTATTACATCAGCGGTCGTTCAGCGCGGGATGCTGCGCACGTGACGTGCGTTATATCCGCGAGCGGCCGCGCTGTTTTTTTTTGTTTTTTTGTTTTCTTTGGCTGCGCACTCGATGAGGCATTTCCCACGCCCGCGGCCCACGCCCAGCGCCGACGCAAAACAACTTGCCCGCCGGACCCGACGCCCGACAAAGCCAGAGGCGGCCGAATTCCGGAGTTCCGGCCGCCAAGCACGTGCTCCCGGCCTCGTTCATCCGGCCTGCGCTTGCAGAGCCAAACAAAAAAAAAAAAAAAAAACACGCACACCTCGGTCGCCTGCGGTCGCCGCCGTTGTCCGCCGCTCACCATTCACTTCGTTTGTCGTAGATTCCATGACGTCGGTGCGGCATTTTAACCACTTTGAGGGAATTGGGACACTCGCACCCCAAACGGGCAAAACCATCACAGAGCACCGCATTAGGCAAAAAGACAACGAACCCAAAAGTTTCGCAAGCCTAGTGCTCGCTCATTGTCAGTCGCACGCTGTCTGTTGTCTTGTTGTGGTTTTGCTGTGCTGTCGGTGTGGTCTGCTGTTCTCTGTGTTTACCATGTGTGTCGAATGGAAAAAATTTTCTGCTTATCTCTCATTGCTCCGTTTAAAGACTTGCTCTGTATACAGATGGGAGAGATTCAGGAATTCGGTAAATCGCTCGAGGTTAGCAAAAAGTCTTCATATAAATTGGAACCTTTCGGTGGGTTTCCAGCTCCGTTCTTGTTCGTCTCTTTCTATCTTACCCTCTCTTCTTTGTATCTTGCTAGTACGTGTTAAACAGTGCACACAGATCTATCAGTCATGAGTTCAGAGTCTGAATCTGTTATAAACGAGAAGCCTCCAAAGCACATGGACGTTTCGTCGGGCGAGGAGTCCGAGGATGACGACATTGATGCTTTGATCGACGAGTTGCAAAGTCACCACGGTGACGAAGGCTCCGAGTCTGAAGAAGACGTCCATGTCGACGGTGCCCGTGTGGTTCCTGAACACATGTTGCAAACCGACCCTTCGATCGGTTTGACCTCTGAGGAGGTCGCACACAGACGTAAGAAGTACGGTTTGAATCAATTGTCCGAGGACAACGAGAACATGTTCGTCAAGTTCTTGATGTTCTTCGTCGGTCCTATCCAATTCGTTATGGAAGCTGCTGCTATCTTGGCTGCTGGTTTGTCTGATTGGGTCGATTTCGGTGTTATCTGTGGTCTTTTGATGTTGAACGCTGCTGTTGGTTTCATCCAAGAATACCAAGCCGGCTCTATCGTTGAAGAATTGAAGAAGACTTTGGCCAACGTCTCCGTTGTTATCAGAGACGGTCAATTGGTCGAAATCCCAGCTAACGAAGTGGTCCCAGGTGATATCTTGCATATGGAAGACGGTACTATCATCCCTGCCGATGGTAGAATCGTCACTGAAGGTGCTTACTTGCAAGTGGACCAATCTGCCATCACTGGTGAATCCCTTGCTGCTGACAAACATTACGGTGACCAAACTTTCTCCTCCTCCAGTGTTAAGGTCGGTGAAGGTTTCATGGTCGTCACTGCCACTGGTGACAACACTTTCGTCGGTAGAGCTGCTGCTTTGGTCAACCAAGCTTCTGGTGGCCAAGGTCATTTCACCGAAGTGTTGAACGGTATCGGTATTTTGCTTTTGGTCTTGGTCGTTGTCACTTTGCTAGGTGTCTGGACCGCTTGTTTCTACAGAACTGACGGTATCGTCAAGATCTTGAGATTCACCTTGGGTATCACCATTATCGGTGTCCCAGTCGGTTTACCAGCTGTCGTCACTACCACGATGGCTGTCGGTGCTGCTTACTTGGCTAAGAAACAAGCCATTGTGCAAAAACTTTCTGCTATTGAATCCTTGGCCGGTGTCGAGATCTTGTGTTCTGACAAGACCGGTACTTTGACCAAGAACAAGTTATCCCTTCACGAACCATACACCGTTGACGGTGTCTCCGCTGACGACTTGATGTTGACTGCTTGTTTGGCTGCCTCCAGAAAGAAGAAAGGTTTGGATGCTATTGACAGAGCTTTCTTGAAATCCTTGGCTGAATATCCAAAGGCCAAGGAAGCCTTGACCAAGTACAAGGTCTTGGAATTCCACCCATTCGACCCTGTCTCCAAGAAGGTCACTGCCGTTGTTGAATCCCCAGAAGGTGAAAGAATCATCTGTGTTAAAGGTGCTCCTCTTTTCGTCTTGAAGACTGTTGCTGAGGACCATCCAATCCCAGAAGACATCCACGAAAACTACGAAAACAAAGTTGCCGAATTAGCCTCCAGAGGTTTCAGAGCCCTAGGTGTTGCTAGAAAGCGTGGTGAAGGTCACTGGGAAATCTTGGGTGTTATGCCATGTATGGACCCTCCAAGAGATGACACTGCTGAAACTGTTAGCGAAGCTAGAAACTTGGGTTTGAGAGTTAAGATGTTAACTGGTGATGCCGTCGGTATCGCCAAGGAAACTTGTAGACAATTGGGTTTGGGTACTAACATTTACAACGCTGAAAGATTAGGTCTAGGTGGTGGTGGTGACATGCCAGGTTCCGAATTAGCTGACTTTGTTGAAAACGCTGACGGTTTTGCTGAAGTGTTCCCTCAACACAAGTACAAGGTCGTTGAAATCTTACAAAACAGAGGTTACTTGGTGGCCATGACTGGTGACGGTGTTAACGATGCTCCTTCTTTGAAGAAAGCTGACACTGGTATTGCCGTCGAAGGTGCCACTGACGCTGCTAGATCTGCTGCCGATATCGTTTTCTTAGCCCCTGGTCTTTCTGCTATCATCGATGCTTTGAAGACTTCCAGACAAATTTTCCACAGAATGTACTCGTACGTCGTTTACCGTATCGCTCTTTCCTTACATTTGGAAATCTTCCTTGGTCTATGGATTATCATTTTGAACCGTTCTTTGGACATTGATTTAATTGTCTTCATTGCCATTTTCGCCGATGTTGCCACTTTAGCCATTGCTTATGATAACGCTCCTTTCTCCCAAAAGCCTGTCAAATGGAACCTACCAAGATTATGGGGTATGTCCATCATTCTAGGTATCATTTTGGCCGCTGGTTCTTGGATCTGTTTGACTACCATGTTCTTGTCTAAGGGTGGTATCATTCAAAACTTCGGTTCCATCGACGGTGTTATGTTCTTGGAAATCTCTCTAACTGAAAACTGGTTGATTTTCATCACCAGAGCTGTTGGTCCATTCTGGTCCTCTATCCCATCCTGGCAATTAACCGGTGCCGTCGGTGCCGTCGATATCATTGCCACTATGTTCACTCTATTCGGCTGGTGGTCTCAAAACTGGACTGACATTGTTACTGTCGTCCGTATCTGGGTCTGGGCTATTGGTGTCTTCTGTGTCATGAGTGGTGCTTACTACATCATGTCCGAGTCCGAAGTCTTTGACAGATTGATGAACGGTAAGCCATTGAAGGAAAAGAAATCCACCAGAACCGTGGAAGATTTCTTGGCTGCCATGTCCAGAGTCTCTACTCAACACGAAAAGGAAGCTTAATCCGATTGACACAAATTCATCGCGAACTTAATTTTTTTTCCTTCCATTTTCAATCTTTGTCCAATTCCCCAAGTGACTCAATCTTATCCTCCTGTCTTTGTTCCTTTTTTAATTAATTATGGAGTATAAGATACTTGGAAATTGTTGACTCTCTTTACTCATTTTTTTAATCATCGTACCAGAACCTCATTATCAATTGCTTTGCTTAATTACCTTTTTGAAGCTCAAAGTTTCAAAGAAGAAAGGCAATGGAATCGTTGCTGCTTTACCAAGCTCATACCGTCCTCCAGATTAGCAGTTTCTGTTTTGATTTAAGGATGTGCTCATTTACACACACACACACACACACACACAAAAAGGCATTCTTAATTTAGAAACTTCTAACTTGGAAATAGACAATTTTTGGGCTACTTCATAGAATCATACACACACACCCTTTTCTATGAAGTTGATACAAAAATTGGTAAATGCAATATGCGGCTAACTCCAATTTTCTTCTTTTCCTCATTGATATCCCAATAATGAAGTTAAAACAATTTTTTTAATTTTGTGGTTCCGCTCTACTACGTTTTAGAGTCTTCTTTATTGAAGTAAACTCTTAATAAACTATTATTATTACACACACACCACACAAACGCTCTCATTTAGTCATAACTTTTTTTATCATTTCATTTTTTTATATTATTAGTTAATATTTAATTGTAAGATTTATCGTACTTTCTAAAAAAAAACTGTACTCTTTCCTCTCATGATCTACATGTAACCACAGCACTTGTCGGATCCACGATACCTTATTCAAAACTGTCCTGAAGGGCATCGAGGCTGGATCTGAAATTATATACGTACATAATGATACACTCATTTTTGCATCGGATTTTGAAATATTGCAAATACCACAAGAGTTGGTGATGACTTGTTCCACTTGCGCTTATGTTCTACCGTAGACAGGGCAAGTTTTGTAACGTGGAGGAGTGTACAGTTCGTTGAGGCCAAGAAGGACGCTTTTGCTGTATAAAGAAGCTTGTTTGGTGAACATTTGCCGGCTTTTTTTTTGCTCTTGATCATTATAATACTTATAATTATAGGTTCCCATCACACATATTTTGGGTGCGAAATAAGACGATTTAATAGCTTGTGAGCCGTTTGTATAATAGTACTAGCCCTGTGGTTGCTACCAGTTGAGATTTATCCACCAAGTAGGTATGGTGGTCGATTCAGAACCGGCTAAAGATGAGAAGCCTGATAACGAAATTTCTGGAGATATCACTGCAGCTTTAGACCAATTGAATTTAGGTACGATGCCGTTGAATGGCGAGAAGGAGATTGTGCACAATCCTCATGTGAACGCGCAAGAACAGCTCAGTTTCCCACCACCGATCCCAATGAATATGAATTTTGGATCTTATTCTCCAGTGATGCCTTTGCCCCATCAGCATGGGTTTTTCCCGATGGCAGACTTCCAGGATAACACACGTAATGGTGGCACACCACAACCAGGTGCCGTTATGTTCAATAACTCGGGTGTAGAGCTTGGTCCATTTGGTAGCATTCCTCAAATCCCGTCTCCGGTCGGTGGGGTTCCCACGTTCTCGTCTGATATGGGCTCGTTTAATATGTTCCCGCAAAATCCGAACTGGGCTGCGACTTATAACCCGTCTCCAGCAGAGGACATTGCTCACTCAAACATAGAAGACGTGAAACCAACTTTACCGGAGGACGACATCTCGGGTACGAACAGCAGTATTAGAAGACAAACATTGCATAATATCCACCAAAGTGAATTATCTGTGGAGGCTACATCTGGCAGGCATCATTCCAACAATGATGCTACGTTAACCCGTCCAATAAGTGCGACATCTGCTGTTGGGGCGAAAAATAGAACTCAATCTACGTCCATGGATTCTGTGAACCGTGAATCTCTTTTCCTAGACAGTGAGGACGTTAAAATCGCCACGGATGGCGAACCCAAAAATAAATCATCAACGAAGGATAGACAGATGAAAACCATTCCTGATATGAACAATCCAAATACGTACGAAGTGGCCTACCCTTATGGCGGCCCGCTACTTCAACCACACTCGATGGGCGCTGATGTCCACAATTCATATGGTGGCCATTCTCCCTTTCCCGTGTCGTACGAGTATGGCTCTCCATACCAGCCATTTTCTCCGACATTGGGGGGACCAACACCACCGTTACACCCTCATTCACCAATTCCAGTAGGTTCCTCTCCCGGCAATGTCGGCCCAATGGGACTAAACGATTTATCATACCAGCGAGTTGGTATCAACGGAGCAAACAATGGCCAAACATTGGATATGAATGCGAAGGGTAGAAGAGGATCTCCATCCTTACCTGGCGCACAACCTTTCCCCATGATGCAGCACCAAAATAACCAAGGTGGTCTTCCACCTTGGATCTATGGTAATACCAAATACAACCACATTGTTCCTTCCCCTCATGGTCCTGTTCCTAACGGGATGCATATGATGGGTGGGCCTAACAAAGAGTTTCAAACTTATAAACATGGTCGGTTCAACAAAAACAAGAGCGGGAGAAACGCGCCGTACCAACAAATTGATAGTAGACGCCGGATGGATGAAACTGGGAAATACGCTAATGACACATTGGACGAATATATCGGAAACATCTACGGACTTTGTAAAGATCAACATGGCTGTAGGTTTTTACAAAAACAATTAGACTTGTTTGGAGAGCAAGCAACGGCTACCATATTTGAAGAAGTGAAAGATCATGTAGTCGAGTTAATGACTGATTCCTTTGGTAATTATTTGATTCAAAAATTAATTGAAAGGGCTAATACTGCTCAAAGGATTGCCTTAACCAGAATAGCTTCACCTCACCTTATTGATATCGCTATGGATCCTCATGGAACAAGAGCTTTGCAAAAATTGATTGAATGTATTAAGACAGAAGAAGAAGCCCAGATAGTAGTCTCTTCTTTAGAAGATGCTGTGTTAGACTTAAGTAAAGACTTGAATGGTAACCATGTGATACAGAAATGTCTACAACGGCTAATGCCTAAGGATACCCAATTTGTCTTCGACGCATGCGCAGCCAATTGTGTTCAGATCGCTACTCACAGGCATGGTTGCTGCGTGTTACAACGTTGTCTTGACTTTGGCACAAAAGATCTATGTTCGATGCTCTCTGACCAACTTATAATCTCCGTGAATAAATTGGCATTGGATCCATTTGGAAACTACGTTATCCAATACGTAATCTCAAAGGATGCTGAACGTGGAGACTACACTTATACAGAAAAGATTGTGGAATCTTTGAAAACTAAGATTGCCGAGTTATCGGTTCATAAATTTGGCTCAAACGTCGTGGAAAAATTATTAAGAACTAAAGTCGTCTCGGATAGTATCGTATCTGCTTTGTTGGACCATGGTGGAGAAGACGATATCAAAATTCTGTTGAACGATAGTTACGGTAACTATGTTCTTCAAACCATCTTGGATGTCACTCATAATAACAATGAAAGCCTTTACAAGACTATATCCAGTTTGATATCTCCTCTCTTAGTTGCACCGGTTAAAAATACTCCCCATGGGAAAAGAATTTCAGGAATGCTGAATTTGGACAAATAAAATATTGGCTAGGCAATGATGAAAATTAAAGCACATCATTCAGTCGATCATTCTATGTTTTTCTCCATTCCTAACCTTTTTTACACTGTAAATTATGTAGATATATATATATATATATATCGTCTATTATAAGCATATTATAATACCATTAAAAAACCATCCTAATGAAGCTAAAGCGATGCACATACTCAATGCTGTATCATCAGAGGGACCAACACTTTATAACATCTAGTTTTAGTCAGCCTGCAACTCATCCTAGAAGTATCGATCATTTGTTTTTGTGTGAAACATATAAAGATTTCCATAAGAGTGTTCCAATATTATGAAATTTCAAAATTCTCAGCGTAAACATCATTCCAAAGAGTGTTATACAAGTCATTAAGATCACTGTTTTCCACGAACTCCTCTAATGTACCCAGGTTATAACTAGGAAGTTGAATGTTAGGTTCGTTTAAAACTTTCTGTATTGAATTATAATTAATACCTTGCACATGATTAGGATTTAACTGATCAATCTCTGAAAAAGTCTTCACTTCATTTGGAATCCTATCGTGTGTGTTTCCCATGTACCTCGGAGTTTTTATCGTCGAATCCAAACATTTCGATGAGTTACCTTCTAAATCATCTCCCTCATTTATTGTGTGTCCTGATAACGGAGTCCATCCCTGCATATCATAGGATGGATTCCTTTTGCCAGTATTGTCAGTCTTTGTCTCGGGGACAGTACCAGCTGTACACGGACCGTCCTCTTTACAGTCGCTCATCTCTGCAAGAAGCTTTCTTATGTTTAGATGGAATCCCGACTTTTCAACCGGCTTTAACAAATATCTATAGACCTGAGATTTTGGATTTTTAAGGTCGATTATAGCATCCGATATACTTGGGTCTTTTTGCACCAAATAAGAAGCAAAATCAGATATATCTTCAAATCTAAGCTGATAAACCATAAAGAATATCTTTGAGCTAATAGTCAAAAATGAGATAGTTCTTGAATAGTCTTTGAAGATATCAGTCTCTACTAATTGTTCATACTTCTCATAGCAAGAAAATACTTTGAATTTCCTTAATTTATCAAAAATCTGCAACATTATCAAAATGTCATCAGGTTTAGCTCTTTCCATCAATATGGGCAACTTTGATAACACTAAAACTGAAAGACAACCGTAGATATGGAGAACTTTGTAAGTCGAGTAAGTGTCTGGAATATTCATAATGATAGTACTGAATGTTCTCCAATTGTCAAAGATGATGTTGAATTGATCATTTACAATTTTTGTGTCTTCAGCAGAGGTGGCAGGGTTATATAGCCTAGCTTGAATATTATCAATAGTGAAAAGCGCTCTAGAGTGATGCAGGAAGTAGAACGACACAGCTGCGCTCGCTAAAGTCTTTTCTTTTTTTGATACTTCAGATCCGTGAGTATTCGTGTTATAAATGATGTCAAAAAGTCTTGATATATGATTTTTCACACCAGCAAACCTATGCTTCATTACCTCATACTCTTTCACTGCATCACGGAATCGTCTTGTTTTTAATTTTGGAGGTAGTGCGGAATTTTTTATGGACGTGTAACGATCATTGTACAAGATTTTAAACTCAAAGTCGTTCACAATCTGATAGATTGCAGTCGTAGCATAAGACGATAGATCCTCAATGCTCATCGTATCAAATTTGGGGCTTTTCGGTATATCAGCAACTTTTGCTAAAAAGGTTCTATTATCCAGAAAGCCAACATCTCGGAAATACTGCGGTAGAAGACACGTTACTACGTTGTCTTGCATAAAAGAAGGAACACTATGTTTGGTGCTTAGCATCTTTTCAAAGTTATAAATACGCCAAAATATCCTTCTCCTTCTTTCGGCGATTTTTTCATCCAAATTAACAGAGTATTCCCATCTTGACAAACCAGATATAACAGATCTACTCATAATCTCTCTTAGAACTTTTGAGAGCCCATGTATATCATGAGCCCAAAGTTGCATTTCCATGAGTTGTATAAGTAATTCGGAGTAGTCTAAAAGTTCTGCGACTGCTCCTCCAGCAAGTGTTAAATTCAGGAAATGATACGTTAGAGCTGTTATTACCTGCTCTAATTCAATGAAATTCATAAACTTTTCTGTTGTCTCTTGTGAAAAGGTACCAGAATCATCTCCTTCTCCGGACTTCTCCATCAAATAAGCATCAAAGGAAATTCTATGTTTCTGTAACATCACTATTAATAATTTGAACATGACCATCTTATCTGTCATGGCATTTTGTAAATCAGCGTTCTTCACGCCAGTGTAATATTCAGCGAACGGCTGTGGAATTCTTTCAATGAGAGTACTCACTAAGCTTATACCTTGGTTAGCAGTCAAGGGCGTGTTTCCTGGTGTTATTGAAGACCCATTACTTTCTGTAAAACTCACTGGGGACTGGTCTTGATAAAGCTGTTTTCTTTTAAGATAGGACTCCAATGGGTTGGCTAGAAAATCTGAACTCTGAGTGAAATGGTTGATACACATATCGAAAAATCGCAATGTAACATAGATAGTCTCTTTAATCATCTTAGTCATCTCCATCGTACTACAATTGCTTTTAATCGATTTTCGATAACAGAACCCAATCCCATGATAAGAAAAACATTGAAATGGAGAATATAAACCAAATATTTCGTCTACTAGCGGTACCTTAGCAGTAAACTTGTTCAACTTCGTGAGTCTTTCATCGCCTCTGTTGCTTTTCGATGTACTGGAATAGATAGCGTACCTTGTTAAAGCGATAGTATCTGTGTACTTATTAGTGAGAAGCGCAGTCTCCAAAGAAACTGCACCGCTAGAACGCGATTGCAGCTGGTTCAAGGCATTTAGGTCTACTTCAGGGTACCAATTATAAGATAACTCGTCGATCTGTTCCTCGATACCGTCTATACAACGTTTAATCGATTCATTATTTTCCCAACCTTCAAATGTCTTCAAATGTTCCAAAGTCTTCTCTAATTGAGCCAATTGTTCAGTGAACTTCGAGTCATCCACGTAGCTACCTTTCTTGGCAAGTTCATCATCCACCTCCTCAGTGTTCTCTGCAACTGTTTCGGAACTATCTGTGGTCATCGGTGCATTTCTGTCAAGTAATTCATTTCTAGAGTCCAGGATAGGACACGAACCTTTGTATGGCGGAGGCTCATCTGACGTGTAATTACCACTCTCAGAGACAAGAGTCGATGACGTGAGAACAGAGTCTGTTGATCCCGACGTAGATGGTGCAATACCTGGTTTTTCAACTTTAGTGACAGTCTTCGCGGGGATATTCCCCGGTTGCTTCCTCCTGGGGCGAGGACTGTAAACACACGCACATTGGTACGCTTCACACGTGGCACATGGTTGCAACCCAGTACATTTAATCTTCCTCTTTCTACAATTATCACAGGCCTTTCGGACTTTAAGGTTTTGTTTAGACTGGGCAGCCATCAGAGCTGTTGACATGATTTCCAACAAAAAATCAGACACCTAGGAGCTCAAACGTTGTAAAGACCCTGTTTAATATTGATACACTCACAATACGAGACACAGACCAGGTAAAAGGAATAAATCACTGTTGAACCCAAAATAAGCTTATATAATGAGTGGATCTTTAACAATATACTGGAATTCCTCCTAATAGCACAGGGATTTTTGGATTTTTGGAACGACTACTCTATCAAACCTGTTAATGGCAAGGCTACTGACTTGTGTTTAAGACGATATGTCTGAACTTGGACCAAATCAAGTGGCAAATCCAGATGCTCTTCGATTGCTATAAGCAAATGTAATGAGCAATTTCTCCACGGAGAACGGTATATTTGAACTTTGAAGTGGCTGATTGCTTTTGTTCCGTGGAAAAAAAAAACAGGTAGAAAAAAAGCAATTTCGCACAAGAATCCTAATAAGGCAACTCTTACCAGGTTTGCATCGAAGGTCCATTTCAGGACATACCGATCCTGATTAGGAAACTGTGAACCCTATTACCAGAATATCATTACTCACGCAACCCTAATATTTTATATCACGTGGTTTGGCTCGTTTAAGTTTCGTGTTTCTTATAGCCCTTCGAGACCCTCTGGATCGTTAGTTCCTGTGTTTTCCATGATCTAGTCTATTTGTTTGGTGGTCAATTGCACAAGTCAGCTACGTTCTCTGGAGTGTCGGAGATCTCAGATATTAGACACTAACTGAGATCGAGTTTTGTGAAGATGGTTGCTGCTAAAGAGGGTGTTTCGGAGGAAAAAGAGGTTAGAAACTTCTTGCCTCAAGGTAAATATTTGAAACCAGAAGAGATTGAGTATGAATTCGGTGGTGTCCCAGGTGTGATTGGGATGATGGTTGGGTTCCCCTTGCTGATGTACTACATGTGGATCTGTGCTGAATTTTACGATGGTAAAATTGCTCTTCCTTCTAATGGACAGACTTGGCCTGAGTTTGTCAAACACTTGTTTGGCATCTTCGTCGAGCATGGTATTCCAACCAAGTACGCTTGGACCATTTTCATGTCGTTCTGGGCCTTGCAGATATGTTTCTATTACACTTTACCCGGTGTTTGGACCAAGGGCCAACCTTTAACTCATTTGAAAAACAAGCAGTTGCCTTACTATTGTAATGCCATGTGGTCTCTATACTGTACGACCGTTTTGGTCTTGGTGCTACACTTTGTAGGGATCTTCAAATTGTACACAATCATCGAAATTTTTGGTCAAATTATGACATGTGCCATAATCTCCGGGTTCACTTTCTCTTTCGTCCTTTATGTATGGACCTTATTTGTCTCTGGCGATTACCATAGAATGACAGGTAACCATCTTTATGACATGTTCATGGGTGCTCCTTTGAACCCACGTTGGGGTATCTTAGACTTGAAAATGTTTTTTGAAGTCAGATTACCTTGGTTTACACTATACTTCATCACGTTAGGCGCTTGCTTAAAACAATACGAGACTTACGGTTACGTCTCAGCCCCATTGGGTGTGGTTATGTTGGCTCACTGGCTCTACGCTAACGCGTGTGCTAAGGGTGAAGAGTTGATTGTCCCCACTTGGGACATGGCCTACGAAAAATTCGGTTTCATGCTTATCTTTTGGAACATTGCAGGTGTTCCATACACTTACTGCCATTGTACTCTGTACTTGTATTACCATAACCCATCAGAGTACCAATGGTCGAAGGGTTACAACATCTCGTTGTATGTGGTGTTACTTTGCGCATACTACTTCTTTGACACGGCCAATGCTCAAAAGAATTCTTTCAGAAAGCAAATCTCTGGTGACACTGCAGTGAGAAAGACTTTCCCATTTTTACCTTACCAAGTGTTGAAGAACCCAAGATATATGACCACTTCCAATGGATCTGTGCTATTGATCGATGGTTGGTACACCTTGGCTAGGAAGATCCATTACACTGCAGACTGGACCCAATCTCTGGTATGGGCTTTAAGTTGTGGGTTTAACTCCGTGTTCCCATGGTTCTTCCCTGCTTTCTTCCTTGTTGTGTTGATCCACAGGGCTGCCAGAGACCAAGCTAAATGTAAAAAGAAGTACGGAAAGGACTGGGACGAATACTGTAAATACTGTCCATACATGTTCATCCCATACGTGTTTTAGACTTGAAAGGCAGTATAGTTACTTGAAAGGCAATATATATATAAATACATATATATCGAATATATTTGTGTTGAAAACGTATGCTTAATGAAAGTGGCTTTCAATCTTGCTCGGCAATGAAGACTAATCTTTCCTCGATTTGCTCTTCTGTTAATTGGAAAAATTTCCCTTCGATGGCCACACCAATCTCTAAGTCTTTCTTAGAGAATTCGCTACCCAGAGAGTCGATCATCTGTGTGATACCAAACTCCACAACTTTCTCCCAATTGTCTTCCTGAACACAATCTATCTGTTTCTTTTTGAAGTAATTCTCCAGGTTTGTAGCAATCTCCTGTTGCTTGGGCCCCGTGGCGGTGGCCTTGTACGCGACATAGTAGCCTGCAGGGTCCGTCTTATAAATCGAGGGGCCCAATTCCTCATCAACGGATATAAATGTTAGTATCACACCCAGTGGTCTCATATAAGCTCTCTGCGTATACACTTGCGCCAAGTTAGCCATCTTCTTAGCCAATACGTCGCATGGCATATCGTAACCAAACTTGTAACGGAACTCTGCCGCCTCGGCCTTGGCCCTTAATGCAGCATTCTTAGCATCGGGGATAGGCCCATTAGCCACCATTCCAATGTGTCTAGAGATTGGAAACACGTACGAAACCGTCTTTGGGTCTAACAATTTGTCTGGTACCTTCTTCTGGTTTATTATCACACTGCATGTCTTGCCTCTCACGGCCAATGAGTTAATGTTCGTTTGATTCGTAGCTTTGAAGGCGTACTCTACTTGGAATAGCCTCCCTTCGGGAGAGAAAATAGTGATATGTCTGTCATACCCACCAGCAGATGCAGCAGCAGCTCCAGACATAATGCAATCTAGTCAGTTTAGAACTCGCCTTGAACCTCTTACAACTCAGCGCTCTTACACTAGGTGGTGGTGGCAAACGCACTGAGTTCCTTTAAAAGTCCCATGGAAGGAAAACTTCACCAAAAGCGTTACCCGCACAAAAAAAGAGGTTGAGCTCCAGTGCCATTTGGACGTCCAACAGGTGTTCTCGGGTTCATCGGAGCCCATTGAGCACTCTGCACAGTGTTGAGGTATGTATATTCGGTTGAAATAACAGTGACGTGGAAGTAGACAGGCAGAGACCTGGTGGTTAATGCGTTTGAATGCAGAGGACGATGTATCACGTGACCTGTCATACGTGTGGCAGTAGCAGTAGGTGCATCAGGCCCAGCAAGCTCTTATTATGACGGTTGTAAGCATTTGAATCACTAAAGTGCTACCCTGGGATCGGCCCAAGCTTTAGAGCGTGACACACTACAATAGGCGATAGCCTTAAAGTCACGTTTTTTTGTGGAGAGCGTTTACAGGGAGGAGACAGAGCTGTTGAAAGGTTTCTTCTTGATACAACAATGGATTAGATTACCTTTGTGGACAGAGGGAAAGGCTGACTTGCACAAGTGAGCAACTATATATCTACATACCTATATATTTACAATGGTGTCGTCTGTGTTCGATTTGAGGCAACAGTTGGGGTTTTACAAGTTTTATCACCATAATAGGGTCAATGTCCTTATCCACTGTGTGTTCGTGCCCACGATAATGTTCAGCTCCATGGTGATGTTAGACCGGACTAAAGTGTACAAGAATTGGACGTTGTGCCATTTGGCTACTGTCGGATACGTCACGTACTACATATCGCTGTACTTCCCTACGGGACTATTGGCAGGACTGATTTTAAGCTCAGTGGAAATTGCCATGTATCGCGGCTGGATAGACGTGTCAATGCGGCAGGCGGTGTTTCTATTTATCCTGGGCTGGTCAGTTCAGTTCGTGGGCCACGGCGTGTTCGAGAAGAAGAAGCCTGCTGTGCTGGACAATATCCTACAAAGCTTGGTGTTAGCACCGTATTTTATTCTATTTGAAGTTTTGTTTGCCCTCGGGTATATGCCAACACTACAGAAGGAGCTACAGAAGGATTTACAAGAAAGAGAAAAATCGAAGTTGCGCTGAGCGACTCATTTCTATGGCTATGACAGATCTCATGAAATAAATATATAAATAAAAGACATACACACATGAATAAATACATTTGCTACGTTACCATTCTTGGTGAATAGTCTCATAAGCGGAAGTGTTGATCTTTCTTCTCTTCTTAATGGAAGAGTTGAAATTCAACAATGAGGAGCCACCTTCAAAAAACGAATAAACGTCCCTCCTTAGTTGTTCGTATTGCTTGATGAACTCCTCTTTCTGGAGTGTGATCCCAATATCGTCTAAACCGTTCACCAAACAATGCTTTCTGAACGTTTCTACGTCGAAATGGTCCACTAGAACTGTACCATTTTCGTCTGTGATCTTTTGGTTAGGTAAATCTACAACAAGCTTCCCACCGGCTTCGGCGACGGGGGTCAATTTCTCTTTAATGATCTTTTGGTCTAGTCTAATAGGAAGCATCCCATTCTTGAAAGAGTTGTTATAGAAGATATCACCAAACGATGGAGCAATGATGGATTTAATACCGAAATCCTTCAAAGCCCAAGGGGCGTGTTCTCTTGAGGAACCACAACCGAAGTTGTCACCAGATACAACAAGAACCTCGGCGTTTCTCCAAGGTTCTACGTTTAGGACAAAATCTGTTTCTTTATCCTTCCCATCAGGACCCTTAGTGAATCTCCATTCGTAGAATAAACCTGATTTCAAACCAGTTCTCTTAATAGTCTTCAGGAATTGCTTGGGGATGATAGCGTCGGTGTCCACGTTAGCTTTGTCCAAAGGAGCAGCGATACCAGTCAAAGTCAAGAAGGGTTCAATGGCACCAGCACCAGTGCCTTTCTTAGATACATTTGCGGTCTTATGCACAGACTCCTTAGCGGCGGCTTTGTTACCTGGAGCCTTGGTTTGAGTTGGAGCCACTTCAGCATCGATAGCCTCCGTCTCATCTTGTTCGTCATGGGCAATTTGCAGTTTGGGCGAATCGGATTTATTGTACTTGTAATCTCTGATATCGACAAAGTGTCCCTCAATACTTGCTGCTGCTGCCATAGCAGGAGACATTAGATGTGTACGTCCTAAAGCACCTTGACGGCCTTCAAAATTTCTGTTTGAAGTGGAGGCACATCTCTCGTGAGGTTGAAGAATGTCAGGGTTCATCCCTAGACACATAGAACAACCAGCTTCTCTCCAATCATAGCCAGCACCAATAAATATTTTATCTAAACCTTCTTCTTCAGCTTGTCTCTTCACTAATCCTGAACCAGGGACAACCATTGCTTCCTTGATAGTAGAAGCAATTTTTTTACCCTTCACCACGTCAGCTGCGGCTCTTAAATCTTCGATTCTACCGTTGGTGCATGAACCAATAAAAACTTTGTCAATTTGGATCTCCGTTAGTGGGGTGTTAGGAGTCAAACCCATATATTTCAAAGATCTTTCCATCCCTGCCTTTGTATCGGCATTTGTCTCCTTTGCAGGGTCGGGAACACATCCAGTGATAGGCAATGCGTCCTCGGGGGAAGTCCCCCATGTAATTGTAGGTACCACGTCCTTGGAGTCAATAACAATTTCGTGATCGAACTTAGCGTCTTTATCCGTGTGCAAAGTCTTCCAGTACTTAACAGCCTTCTCCCATTCTTCACCCTTAGGTGCCAAAGGCTTGCCCTTCACATAATCAAACGTGGTTTGATCTGGTTTAATCATCCCTGCTCTGGCACCACCTTCAATGGACATGTTACACATCGACATACGTGCCTCCATAGATAAAGCTTCAATAGCTTCACCAGCGAACTCTATCACCGATCCAGTACCACCAGCGGTACCTATTTGACCAATGATATGCAGGATCAAATCCTTAGAAGTGACACCGGGTGCTAGTTTCCCATTCACAGTGATTCTCATGTTCTTAGATTTACCTTGAATAATGGTTTGAGTAGCAAGGACGTGTTCTACCTCCGAGGTACCAATACCAAACGCCAAGGCACCAAAGGCACCATGAGTCGATGTATGCGAGTCACCACACACCACAGTGGTACCAGGTAAGGTGAAACCTTCCTCAGGGCCAATAGTGTGCACAATCCCTTGTCTTGCCTCGGTCATACCGAAGTAAGGAACTTGGAATTCTTTGACATTTTGTTCCAAAGTTTTCACTTGTAATCTAGAGTCTGGTTGACTAATGAAACTGTCAATGTCTCTAAAATCCTTTCTAGAGATGGTAGGGATATTATGGTCCACTGTAGCCAAAGTACAATCTTTCCTTCTAACTTCACGCCCTGCATTCTTCAAACCTTCAAAAGCTTGTGGAGAAGTAACTTCATGGACTAAATGCCTATCGATATACAATAGGAAGGACTCAGAGTCCGCATCTTTATGTACCACATGTGCATCAAATACCTTATCATACAGAGTCCTAGGACCTGTCTTAGGAGTATACCCACTCATTCTCTTAATACTATCGAGGTATCCAAAGCTATAGTGCTGCTATGTTGACCAATTGGCAATGGTGCAACACTCTCACAAACCTCACGTTCACACTGCGCTTATATACGGTTTAGATCCTCACTTCTTGCACTTTAGGATACCTGGCATTGGAACCATGGAAAATCACCAGAATTTCAAAGACCGGCGCCGGTACCGGCCAAACGTGACCGCCCATACAAAATCCTCCTGTTGACACTGACAGTGACTCAGGATTAGTCACAGCCATGGACTGGTCATGCTCTGCGATCACAAAGGCTTCAGGGTTGGCGGTGTATGCTTTTTGAGCTTGGAAACTGTGTGGTGGGTTGCCGCGATGGACAGAGGTCTTCCGCAGGTTAAACGCCCCGCTACTTGCTTACGCAAGCTGTTCCCATGACATTTCGTATCTAGAACGTAACATTCAACATTGCCACCTTTGCGATGTTTGAGCGCTTGCGTAGTAGCGTACTTGCGTTACACAGGTCCTCTCTGTGTGTGGTGTTTACATTAAGAGCTCATCGCAAAAAATGAAAAATTATATGCCTTGTTCCATTGTTACTGGCGTTGTCGAGTAATGGAGACCTCGGTACTGTTTCTGGACTTGCTTTCGGTGTTGTACCTTGTCTGATATTCAAAGAAAGCATACTAGGAAGTTTTCTTGGGTTTCAAATGTCCTGGAAACACAGTTTAGCGGCATTCTCTTGCGGTTCCATCTCTCTGTATGTTACTTACCAATTATACCAAAATTTTCAGAAAACATGCCAGAAGGCTCGTCAACCTAGTGTAAAGCAAGGGTTAGAAGAATTGATTGGTGATACTCCATTGTTGCTTATAAGATCCTTGAGTCAGGCGACTGGACATCAAATTTTTGCCAAGTTGGAATTGAACAACCCAGCTGGGAGTGCCAAGGACAGAGTCGCGCTCAATATTATACGAGAGGCGGAAACACGCGGGCTACTGAGACCAGGCCACCCAGATTGGGTGTTTGAAGGGACAAGCGGGTCGACTGGTATCAGTATTGCCATGATTTGTAACGCTTTAGGGTACCGTGCACACATATCTTTACCTGACGACACTTCACTGGAGAAGTTGGCCTTGCTGGAGAGTTTGGGTGCCGAGGTCAATAAAGTGAAGCCTGCAAGTATTGTAGACCCGAACCAGTATGTGAACGCCGCAAAGAAGGCTTGTGAAAAGTTGATAGAGCAAGGTGGACATGGCGTCTTCGCCGACCAATTTGAAAACGAGGCCAATTGGAGAGTCCATTTTGAAAACACAGGGCCCGAGATCTGGGATCAAATGCAAGGTGATATCGATGCCTTCATTGCTGGGTGCGGTACTGGGGGGACCATCACTGGTGTCTCCAAGTTTTTGAAAGATGTGCAAAAGTCTAAATGCCATGTGGTGCTGGCCGACCCACAGGGATCCGGGTTTTATAACAGGATCAATTTTGGAGTCATGTATGACCACGTTGAGAAAGAGGGTTCAAGAAGAAGACACCAGGTCGATACGATCGTGGAAGGTATTGGGTTAAATAGGATCACCCAGAATTTTAAAGTTGGTGAAAGTTTCATTGACGAGTCGATAAGAGTCACAGACAAAGAAGCTATAGGGATGGCCAAGTACCTCTCTGTGAACGATGGTCTCTTTGTCGGGAGTAGCACAGCGATAAATGCTGTAGCTGCCGTGAGGTTGGCAAGGACTTTAACGAAGCCCAACTCTCGGATTGTCATTATTGCATGTGACAGCGGGTCTCGTCATTTAAGTAAGTTTTGGAAGGAGGCCAAACTGGTAGATCGTAACGTTACATTAGATGAAATAATACACACATAGATATGTCACTATATACACACAATGGTATCAGTCACTGACTCCACTGAAATATTGTGCAATGTCAAAGTTAACAGAATCAGAAATCTCTTTAATAAGTTCCCAGGGAACATTGACTTTCCATTTCACAGAGTAACTTAAGTAATCGACGTTCTTGGGTGTGCTGGTAGAGACCAGTTTCAATGCATTTAGCTCTGCTAAGTTTTGAAACACTTCGACGTTGGATCTCATCAAGTGATCCTGTAATAAATACGTCAATGAACCGCGAAATTCTGTAGAATTGTTTGCCAGAATCTCGTGCGGGAAAATGGATTGGAAGATAGCCAGTAGTCTCTCTAAATGAAACAGAGAAGGCTGCGAATGTCTTGGATTCTCTTCACTCTTCTTCCTTCTACCGTACACTTGTCTACCTTTCTTTAAATGTAACTTCTTAGAGAAAAGAGATCCATCGTATCGAGAGGGAACGTATGAACAGAAATATGCAGATATGAGTAAGAATTTGGAGATCGGAGACAGTTCATACGAGGTGATCGCAGTAGCAGAGATTTCAGAGTTACCATTATCCATGTCTGACGTTAATGAATCGCCTGTTTGTGTGAAGAGTTCCAAATTGTTTCTATACAGTTTCACAAGGTCATGCATAAGACTAGGGTCAGCCTGGATAGATTTCAAGTAGTTGCCCCATTTCAAGTCCATTAGGTCATTCAAAGATTGGAAGTTGCTGCCAGTGTAAGGATAAAATGACTCTACAATGAACTTAATGAAGTTAATAACCACATTACACACAAGCTCATCATCGGTGGAAGTCTGATTAGTCACCGTCTTAGTAGAGGAGGCTAATTCACTAAATTTTTCCGTAATCAATACTTCTAAAAGTTGTTCCTGCGTATACCTAGGAAACACAACCGTTGGCGTCAGGAAAGTCGTGTATCTCTCTATAAAAATCGGATCCTGCACAATGTATATGAGTCTCAAGGACGATTCTGTAAAATATCGCAGCAACTCGTTCAATTTCAACATTTTTTTACACAAAGTGGCATCTAGATCATGCAATTGATCGAACCCATCGATAACCACGTGGAAAGTGAACTGTCTCCCCGAATAATGGTTGAAGCATTGGCTAATATACTCAACCAGATGAGGGAACTCCTCTACTTGCAGAGGGTCCTGATTGAAATGCTCTGTGTACTGTTCACTAAAAGTTTGTCTCAATTTGTCTTGGATGGATTTAGCAATAGCAACGTACAAGGGCTTCCACGATACCAACTCAATTGGGTAAACCACCGTATAAATCAAATGCTCATTCGCCTCAAATAATTTCAACACTGTATGACTCTTCCCTGTGCCTGTATACCCTTGAACAAACAGGTTTGGCGGAGATAAGCTTGGATCGTCATTTATAAAAGCTGCCAACATTTGTAATTGTGTTTCTCTGAACGCTACCTGCGGAACAAAAACGCATTTAGTATCATCACTGCCAAGGTTATTCGTCATTCTGGGGGGTATTGGCAATGCATGGAAGACGCTTTTCGAACGGTACAGCGAAGATGGCATCAAATACTACTCACTAGCATTAAGACTCTATACAAAGTGCTTTCACTTTAAAATTGAAAAATACAGCCCTGCTCTCGGACTAGGGTTAGTCCATCCATTAGCGGCGATGGCTCCTACAAGGTATTGGCTCTTCCTGTCGGCGCTGTTCTAATAAGGTTAGTGTGGCACGGTAATAGTGATGATCGAGGGTGTTTGTGTTTTTGTTTTGCTAGCACCACGTTTGCTGGTACGTAATTTGTGTGGCAATATCTGTGTTGAATTGTTGCCCATCGCAACATGGTATTCTGTCTGTTGAGCCAAGGGTATCGATGGTGTCATTCAGATCTTATTAGTATATTGGCCCAAGGTAACACTGCCAATCTTTGTAAGTAAATAATAACTCTAGGTCTGGTTAATTAGACCGCAGAAAATTGGTGATGCATTCAACTGAGTTATCGAAATCTTCAAACAGCAGATTATGACCAGTCGGGAAGGACTCGATCTGGGCATTAGGAAAAATGGCAAGGATGTCAGAATCCTTCTTAGAAAACATATTGGACTTCGTGCCCTTCATAAAGAGTGTATTGGTTCCATGGCAAGGTTCGGTGCCCTTCCAAGGCCATAGTTTCATTTCATCCAAGACATCTGGGAACTCTTGTAAAGGTAAGTAGTATTTGATGTGGTTGCTGTCAAATGACTCCATATATGTTGGTCTCTTGTAATTGTCTTTCACTTTCAAGAACCCAGATGCAAAATAGGCTCCAAGGTAATTAGTCACCTCGCTAGTCCAAGTCTTGGAGCCCCTCTCTATAATGATTTCACCAGAATGGATCTGTCTCAATAATTCAAACTTGGAGGTTAGCTCTAGCGGTAGGACAGGTGTCTCATATGGAGGCATCTCTACCGAAACGATCCCTTTCACGTTGATCGAACCATGAGTGTGTTGTCCTTGTAGCAGCAATGTGAGCAACATAGCGATCTTCCCACCCATCGAATACCCTACTATATTCACACCTCTCCTTTGTACTTGCTCCTGTGGTAGTTTGGTCTTGATAAAGTGTAAAAGGTCGTTAGTCATGGTCAAGTAATCGCTGGGATGAGCCAATGCAGAATCGCCATGGTTTCTGAGATCAACAGAGTAGATATCTGTGTTCAACGTGGTGGTAAGTCTCTTGTTCACAGAATGGAACATCGATTTGCTACCGAGGAACCCATGGACATTGATCAGTATTGGGTTATTGGACTGTTTCGAAGGCAGTCTATGGTACGATAAATCAACTATGGGTTGATGCTTTAACGCTCTCAGTATACTTCGTGTCATGGGCCTTGTATCTCTGTGCAATTGGCAAGATAGTGCGATGGCACGAAGCTAGTAATTAACACAGTAAATCATCCTAATTCTTAAGAGAGTTCTTTGAAACCTAATGCTAGCGGACATTTATCTCGTAGTAGTTACAGTGATACAGGTTATACAGGATACAATGGCTATTCAGTTTCGAAGAACAAGTCGATTGCATTCGCACAAGGGCCTGTCCGATGGCGACGCCATATTAGCAATGTCCACACCCCTCGACACAGACGAGCAAGAAGAGTTGGTCGAACACTTCGAAGTCATCAACTATGAACATAACCAGTCAATAGTCAAGATCACAGTGTCTTTATACCTCACTTGTGCAGGAATTTTTTTGGTTCTTGCTACAAAACTTCAAGACACTAATGTGAAGGCCACGTTACTGGCAGGTCTGCAGTCAATTATTCTGACCAGTGTCACTTTGAAATACGAGGTGGCTAATGAGTACTCGCTACTTATGAATATGATACGGTTCCAAATAAGCAATTACAGTTTGAACTCGATTAATGCCATCATCTTGACACTAATCGTGTGGATCACATACACTTACTTCAGCGAGCAAGTGATGTTACGATGTTTGTTCCAAATCCCTTTGCTGTTATTTGTCATAGCCATGTTTCTTAAGAGATGGGCTAAACAAATGGATTTCGAATTACAAGTGCTTCGATCTTATAAGTACAAATATAAAAACGCTTAAACCCACACTGAGATGGGCTCCTAGTTTCTGAAATCGAGATATCCATGGATCCAATTGATAAGAGGAGGCAAAAATTCTCTCGAGAAACCACTAATCGGATCAAGAACGATGTGCTACACGATGTAAGTCTTTTAAGCAGGAGTTCTGATGTGCGTGAGAACAAGGGTCTACAGCAGTTATTTGAGAGTCAAGCGCAGAGAGAAGAATTGCTGCAGCGTATAATTTCCAATGGTAAGATGGAGGAGCATGGGTTAAGAAAGTTACGAGAAGTCGTGGTAAGCATATTTGAGTCACACCGAACCGATGAACGGTTTCTTCGATTCGTACATGAGTTGTACCGAGCTTCATACGAATATTATAAGTTGAAGAGACAGTTCGATAAAGTAGGGCCCATTTTAAATTTTATCACCACGAGGCTAAACCAATGGAGCCAGGAAAATGGGTACACTTCACTGTACCTGATTTACTTGAGCCATTGGTACAGAGATATAAATAAATGCCATTCACTGGTAACGACGCCAGACTACGATATATCGGATTACACCACTGAATTAGAGATGGGCCTGATATTTTGTTCTAAGGATGGATTAAACCCTTGGCATTGGCTTCGTCTCTTACAAACTGAAATAGCACCAAAGTACAATGGACTATTATTCGATTTTATTCGAAGTACACAGTGTATAAAAGAGATGCAATCTCGATGCATAAATGCTCTGGCAAAATCATACAATCAATTGAGAGTATCGTTCATCGAGGAGTACTACTTTGCAGGTTGTCCTATCGAGCTTCCTTTGCGGGAAACTTTCCAAATGGAAATTACAAAAGACGGAGACCATACTGTATATTTCAAACGCGGTGCTAAACGCTAGCCTCTAGGGCCAATTGGCCACTCTTGCGACTATGACATTATGTACAGGCCTGTATTATTCGTTGCATAAGAATCTTGGTGCACGACACGAGGTTAACGCGTTCGATATTGCACATACTAATTAAAATTGTTCATACTTCAGCCCTCTTTCTTCTCGAAACACAGAACTCACAAGGCGGATCAAGGCACCAATTGCTAGCACGATAGATTTATCATGAGGCTAATTTGGTTGTGGTTAATTTCACTGGCACTGGTAGCGGCGAAACAGAGAGATAATTCGTTTTCTTCCGGCGAAGATGAGGACATTGCCTCTTATGACACTTACTCAAAACAGAGTTTACTATGGGCACCTTACCGATCTCAGTGTTATTTTGGTGTCAGACCTCGTGAAGTAAACGAAGCACCTTTCATAGGCGGTCTGATATGGTTTGACACCAGTAATCTAGATGCTTTGACCAAGCTCAGACATTTTGTTAACAGCGATGACAAGATGGAAAAGTTCACATGGGAGTATTACGACCCTAGATTTGGTGGGAAACAAGTGATAATAGATACAGATAATAATTTGAACTTGACTATATGGTTTACTAAGACTCACGATGGAGAAAATTGGGCCACTAGAGTCCATGGGGAACCTTTAGACCCAAGTTTAGGTTCTACTAGTTCAATGGTTTTTTATATGAATCAAAACACTGGAGTAAAGAATCCTAAACAGAATCGCTTATCTTTAAAAACTCATGAAGGTAATGACTTTGTGTTCAGTGGTTCGTCAACGGAGTTAGATGACTATGAAATCAGCATAATCAATACCAAGGGCAAATACTTCCAAAGAAAAATCTCTAACGTTGAGCTTGATGCCTCTAAATCGAACCATTTGTCTCTCACTGTCCCTGATGACCAAGTTTGGAAAGCTCGAGACATTTTCCAAACATTGCTTGCAGAGTCTATTCAAAGATTGGTACAGGATGGTGAGGAAATTGATTACTCCGCTACACCAAACTACTTAAGTTTAAGAGATATTTTTGAGTTCCCACCGGGGAACTTCCATTTCGTACAAATGACTTTTGATAATTCGAACGCCGATGGGTTTGAATTCGATATTATTTATAATAAGCGGGACTCTAAGGACCCCATCCAAGGCGCCAAAGACGTCACTAGATTGATAAACTATTCTTTAGATGAATTCAAATTGAAATTTGAAAAGAAATTCACCATTAAAGATGCAAAGAAGAAGCATTTCGCCATGGAAGTCGTGTCTAATTTATTGGGTGGTATTGGGTATTTCCATGGTAATCAAAAAGTGGATCGAACTACAGCATTAGATGAAATTGATTTTGATGACATTAGCTTTGAAAATGGGAAAGATGAGGGTCCATATGAATTGTTCACTGCAGTGCCTAGTCGTGAAAAGTTTCCTAGAGGTTTCTGGTGGGACGAAGGGTTTCATTTGTTACAAATTATGGAATACGATTACGATTTAGCATTCGAACTGATCACAAGTTGGTTTAATTTGATAGACGATGATGGGTGGGTGGCCCGTGAAGTGATCCTTGGTGATGAGGCAAGAAGTAGAGTGCCGGACAAATTTGTAGTTCAAAGCAGCTTAAATGCTAATCCACCTACATTATTGCTAGCATTTAGTGAAATGTTGACTAAAGCATTAGAGTTTACTCAGAATGAGGAATCAGACGATCTCTCGACAAGATATGAGAAATTAGAACATTGTCCGCACTTGTTAAAGGCACACACACAGAAATTTTACCCTAAATTAGTGAAACATGTCGAATGGTTTATGTCATCACAACAGGCTTTTGCAGAAGAATATGAGGACATATTAGACGACACCGATCTGTGGTCCAAGGTCCATCCTGACACACTATACAAGTGGAACGGGAGAAGCGCGACACATTGTTTACCCAGTGGGCTAGATGACTACCCTAGGTCACAACCACCTGACATTTCAGAATTGCACGTGGATGCATTGTCCTGGGTGGCTGTCATGGCGAGATCAATGAGGAAGATTGCCACTATTCTAGAAAACCCCAAGGATGAACTTAAATATGCCGAATTAGAGAAAAAGACAATAGAGAACTTGATCAATCTGCATTGGAGCGACGAAAATGGATGTTTCTGTGATGTGACATTGGCCGACGAGGACCACGATGGGGATCTATTTTTATCCTGCCACGAAGGTTACATCTCTTTACTCCCATTTGCCTTGAAGTTGATCCCTGAAACTGATACTGCTAAATTAAACAGCATTTTAAAACTTATGGGCGATGAAACAAAACTGTTTAGTAAATACGGAATATTATCCTTGTCCCGTAAGGACGAATATTTTGGCCAGAACGAGAATTACTGGAGAGGACCAGTATGGGTGAACATTAATTACCTTTGCTTAGACGCCCTGAGACATTACTTCCCAGAAGTCGTAGAACCACGTTTAGCTCGTGGTAAAAAGAATAACAATGCGATTAAACTGTATAACCAGCTACGGACCAACCTGGTAGAGAATGTGTTTCATAATTGGGAAGAAACTGGCTATGTATACGAAAACTACGATCCGTCCAACGGCAACGGATCTGGCGCCAAACAATTCACTGGTTGGACAGCACTGATTGTCAACATTCTCGGTAAATTCTAAATAACCATGCCGCCGCTGTGCTCTTCCTGCTCTACAAGAACTCACTACCAAAGGTAAATCCTGAGTCTCGCTTAGCAATCATTTTGAAACTAAGGCACCATCTTTTTGAGTCTCTAGTCTACTCGGAAAACAATGAAACATAACCGTACGCCACAAAGCCCACTCTTCTGCACAACCAGACCAGTTTCTAATTGCGTCTACCAGATAGCGCAAACACTGCTCCATGCTGCGCTTGGCGTTAGAGCTTCGAACCTCAAACGCTGGTCTTCTATGGTGACAGCTACATGGTCACGAAAAACGATGTAGTGGTTTCCTAAAACGTCGATTTTCGCAGGTTTTTCCTGCTGAGCGCGGCGTCCTTCGCAGCGGAAAACCCAGCGAAAAAAAAACTGTTTCCTGGCACGCCGCTGTCGCTCTAGAAGACGGCGTGGGAAGAAGTAGCTGGATTGTAAGCGTATGGTATGCTTGTCTGTTAGAGTCTAGTGGCTTCAGGTATGGGATTTGTTGTTAATTGTTGTTACACTGGGTTCTATGTGTTTGGGTTAGTTTTTTTAGTTTGTTCCAGATTTCTTATTGAGGATTAAGCTGAAACATTAGATGCTAAATCTGTTGCTAAGCATGCAAAGCTTATCATCCTTTGTTGTGTTGTTTGAACTGTTAGAGATTATGTACTGGGAAAGAAGGATCAAGAAGTGTACTGAATATATAAAGACAGCATGTTTGTATTCTTTGAGGTAAGATTTTTAGGCATTGTTCTTATTATGCAAGAAATAAAGAACCCATCACTCACTCTATACACATCTCGAAGAGTCACTTGGACTAAACTATACTTTCTTTAATTTCCAGTTATTGTCATTGTCAATTTGGGATTACTTTAATCAGACATTTGTCAATTTTCCAACTACTTACATTCTCTTCTCCTAAGATTCCATTTGGGAACAAAAGTGACTTTTTAATTTTAGTCCTATTGAAAACATCCATTCGTTATTTTACTTACCATCGAGATGCTTAACAAATTTGCCATTCTTTTAACTTTATTTGCCTACGCTACCGCTTTGCCTGTGTTGCACAAGAGAGAAATCGTGACCAGGGTGAGAGCCGCCAGCACGACTAACACAGTGACTAATTTTTATTCTACCACCACTGAAGTGGTACTAGCTCCTACTGTCGCATTTATTGTCAGCGATAGTAGCACATATACTACAACTTTTTTCCCAAGCGGTGTCGATTCTACCGTCCAGCCAACTACTACCATTACGATATACGATGAAAAGAGAGTAGTCTTCACTACTAGTCTCGAGACTTCCTCGACGCCAACTACTGGACCAGCCGCTATCATCACATCGGCAGATTCCACGAGTACTGCTGAAACAGCCGCTGCTACTAGGTCGTCGAGTTCAACTGAACAACAGGAAACGACAACGCTCGACCCTAGCACTAGTCGCGGGACTACTACTCTAATGCCATCCTCCTCGTCTAGCGATTCTAGCTCTATCACGTCACAGTCACAAGAATCCATTACCAGCGAAGATTCCTCTTCCACAATTGTCACCAGTACTACGATCAGCGCAGAAACGTCTACTTCTACCACTCAAGTTGGATCCTCGAGCACCAGTAGTACTTCTGGTTTAAACAAATCTCCAAACGCTATTGCATACTCTCCATACAATGACGATGGAAGTTGTAAGTCTGCAGACCAAGTTAGTACCGATTTGCAAGCCATCACCTCAAAGGGGATTTATCACATTCGTATCTACGGTACTGACTGTAACTCTTTAGAGACTGTCCAACCTGCCGCTAAATCATTGGGGATCAAGATAAATCAAGGTTTGTACATTACTGGCGCCGGTGTCGACTCTTTGAACGACGGGTTAGCCGCTGTGATCAGCTACGGCCAAACCAACGGTTGGGATATCTTTGATTACATTACCGTGGGTAACGAAGCCATCAATTCGGGCTACTGTTCTGTAGAAGAGTTGATCAATAAGATCTCTGATGTCAAGAGCCAATTGACCAACGCTGGTTACACGGGTCAAGTTACTACAAGTGAGCCACCTGTGAGTTTTATCAAAAACCCACAGCTATGTACCGCATCTGCCATTGATTTCGTTGGAATCAACCCACATGCTTACTTCGACGCAAATTGTGACGCTCAGAGTGCTGGTTCCTTTGTCAAGGGACAATTACAATTAACCCAAAGCGCTTGCGGCTCTAAAAATGTCGTCATTACAGAAACCGGTTACCCAAGCGCTGGTGACCAATACGGTGGCAACATCCCATCTAAAGAAAATCAATTAATCGCTGTGCAAAGTATTTTAGATGAATTGAACGCTGATGTCACGATACTGTCCTACAGGAACGATTACTGGAAAAACCCAGGTCCTTACGGTATCGAACAATTTTTCGGTATTGGTGATTTATTACCTTGAATCACCCATCCCATCACCATCAAGCATATTCATTTTTTAACCAAATATATTCATTCCAGTAAGTGAAATGATAAAGACACTTAGCACAAGCGATTTCAAAAGGTATCGCCAAAAAATATTATTCCATTTAAATATTCACCATATAACTCTGTAAAACTAAAAAAAATCCTAGTTTCCATTATAGATAATCTAACTATTCTTGAAGCCTAAATATTATATAGCTTAGCTACAAGGTCTAAAACATAGTAATGACAAAGGTGCAATAATTTGGTTTTTTACTTAATTATATATGACATAATACAATAAAAATAACTCCATTACAGAACTTAAGCCAAAGTGGTCAAGATATCAGAGTCACCAGCGTCCAAAATAGTGACGACACCGACTCTGAACAACTTACCGACAGCGGTACCCAATTCGTTGTTACCACCTTGGAAGTAGTAGACCTTGGTCTTGGACAACATGGCGTAGTATTCCAATTCAGATTTTCTCAAAACTGGAGTGTTGGCGGAAATGATAACCAACTTGGACTTACCTTGTCTCAAAGCCTTGATAGTGGATTTGTAACCTAGGGTGTACTTACCAGACTTGACAACTAAAGCCAATTTTTGGTTGATAGATTCTTGGGTCTTAACTGGGGCCTAAACATATTTTTTGGGAGCACATCGATCAACAAGGAACGAGTCATAACCATGCATTGTTAGTAAATAATGTTCTAATTGCCTTGTCTTTTCTCAATACGAGAAGAAAACAATGTTAATAGTTTCAATTCAAAACGACTCCTTGGTCGTCCATTGAAACTCAACTAACATCGTTGATAAAAATTCTTATACTGACCATCTCTGCGAATTTCTTTAATAGATTTATAAACACTCCGGTCTAATATGGATTCTTTTAGCTGAAACAAGAATATGTAACGTAAAGTCTACTAAGTTACTTAACAGGACCAGCTCTTTCAAATAGGCAGTGATGGCTTCTATTGAAAAGTTTCAAACCATGCGGTTCGCGTCCGTACCCAAAGGGGAAATACTTTGTCGGTAGTTCGCGGACAGCATATTATTTACAAAAACTATTAAAAAACAAAACTATGACTTTCTTGTGACTGCATACTGCTAAGAAAAAGTGGCAGGACAAGCGATTATACATCCGTACATTCTGAAAACCGCATCCACTCTCCTGAGTGTTACGACGCGGTGGGAACTGAGGGCCGAGACAGCCTGTGGGTTGTGCTAGGCATGGAATGTCTAGGCAGGATACTCGAGGTTCCGGCAGAATTCTCTAGGCGGAAGCCTCTCAGTGGAACTGATTCTACACTGAGGCAGCTGCAGTAGTGGCACTGGAAAATTATTACCTTTACGATTAAACCCGTGTGTTAACCTATGTATTGATTACAATTAAGCGTAGGTTCAACACTGTTGTTGTCATTGATTTTGGAAAGTAAATCGAAGAACACCAAGGTTAATAAGTATGTTAATTTGAGAGATATGAGTTGCAAGATAATGAATTTGCGGTCCGTTTGCTAGCAATTGGTTCAAGAAACGTACATATGAAGAGGATCACGGCTGTTTGTAAGAATTGGCTGGTTTTATTTTCCAGGCTCTTTTTATGACAGCAAGAGACGTAGCTATGGCAGTACTAGATATACTGAGCCTGCAGTTTTTTTTTTTTTCATTATCATATTGTCGACAGCCTCATGAAGTTATATTTATTTGAATAAGTTTACTAACGGTTATTTTACCCATATCATTATTCTAAACAGATAAGAAATGAAGATTGAAATTGACTCGTTTTCCGGCCACAAGATCTACCCAGGTAAGGGTACGTTGTTTGTCCGTGGTGACTCCAAGATTTTCAGATTCCAAAGCTCGAAGTCTTCTTCTTTGTTCCGTCAAAGAAAGAACCCAAGAAGAGTTCACTGGACTGTCTTGTACAGAAGACACAACAAGAAGGGTATCACCGAGGAAGTCAGCAAGAAGAGATCTAGAAAGACCGTCAAGGCTCAAAGACCAATTGTCGGTGCTTCTTTGGACTTGATCAAAGAGAGAAGATCCATGAAGCCAGAAATCAGAAAGGCTAAGAGAGACGAAAAATTAAAGGCTGACAAGGAAAAGAAGAAGGCTGACAAGGCTGCCAGAAAGGTCGAAAAGGCTAAGTTGGCTGCTTCTCAAGGTTCTAAAGTCTCTAAACAACAAGCTAAAGGTGCTTTCCAAAAAGTCGCTGCCACTTCTCGTTAAAACTTCTAAATAACTGTATTATCGATTGACTAGTTTTATATTATTTTCTTCTCATATCCATATTATAAGATTACTTAGACTTTATAACATCTATAACACAAGAAAACAACTCTTACCTTAAATTACTTGATATCTCCGTGGGGGACAACCGTTTTTGGATTAATGTATCACTTTTCCAGTCTCATTAGCAAAGTTGTTAGTCAGTCTAAATATGTGAGATAGTAGTTCTGTACCAATTCCCAAAATCTTGACCTCACAAGTTGTATCATGAGAAGGGCCCAATTTGCTCTCATATTTTACAGGTAACCGAAAAAACTGCTCTACAGATTAAATGGAGCTTATTACTCTGTTCGACATGTAAATCTCCTAATTAGGACATATACATGCAGAGTTTGTCGAAGAACTACAGGCAATAAACGATCTCTCTCGATGAATAACAGCCTCATGTCCTGGGTCGGTAGTAAAGTATTGTCTTCTTCTGACACTGGATCTACGGAGATCCTCTTGGAATCGTTTTGTGGTTACATTTTTGACTGTTTGTTTTGGATTTGTGTTATAGTATTCAATAGAGAAGGATGGATGAGTATACACCCATCACATGGATATATAAGTACTGCTGGTATATTTGCCATCAAAAACTTGTCTCTTGCTGTGTAGTTCAAACCCAATATCTACTCCAGATCTGTACTTATACTTGCTAGACAAAATTTACCGCCACATATTATTAACCATGAAATTCATTTACAGTGTCGCATTGCTTTTCGGTGTTTTAACTCAAGTTTCAGCTGATGAAACTGTCACCTCTTGTGAACCCATTCCATCAGCAACATTAGATACAAAGATCGCCTCGACGGGGACCACTACATTGGTAAACGACGGTACAACCACTATTGCTATCTACCATTACTATGACTATACCACCTATGTGAGTGGATGTGATGTGTCCTCCAGTTCCGACTCGGTAAAGCATCAAACCTATACTTTTTTCTAAACGGATATACCCCGGTAATTAAACCCATTTATTTTTTTTTCCCGCTGCGGCGTATGTATACTATTCTATAAATTCACAACCAATATCTTCCAAGAACGAATTGTTCAGTTTTGTCCCCATTTGATCCTTTAACACGTTGGTCAACTCTTTGAAAATCTTGTTTCTTTGCGCCAGCTCTTTTCTGTAACTCGTCTCTCTAGATTGTAAATCTTTAACCACAGACTCGGTCTCCGAGGACCAACCTTGCTCTAGAAAATCGACTTGTTCCTTGTATTCGGTCAACTGGGCCTTCAAATCGTTAATTAAAATTGGTAACTCGTCGTTTGTTGGTGTCTTCATCAAACTATTCAGCTCATTGTTTAAGACGTTCTTGTCTCTTTCTAACTCCATCAACTCTTCCTTTAATTGACCCATTTTCAGTAAATCAGCTTCAAAACTGGTTTCCTGGGCGTCATTCCGCAAGGGCTCTTCAACGTCTTTACACGAGTAAATAACGATCTTTCCAAATGTCTTGCTGAGCAATCTCTCCTGCTCCACTAGGCTCTCCAACGCCTTCAATGCTACTGGTTTGCTCACTTGGTTGTGCAGGTTCTGGACTATATCGTTAATGGCAAACGGTTTCTGTTGAGTAACCATGTACTGTTCAATAGCGGCTTCAGCGTCCTCGCCTTTCAACTGGACAGGCTTACTGCATTTCTTCGGAGCCATCGTCTGTGCCGCCTTGACGTGAATGTAGGAAGTGGTGAGTGCAAGCACGGAAAATGTGTGCCTTTATATATGCGTTGCAGCCGCCCACACTCTTACAAAAAAAAAGCAATGGTGTCGGCGGCTAAGAGTTACCCTGCAGCTCCGCAGCTCTAACCCTAATGTCACAACCCTATGTAGACCTAATTGCATGCCCTATATAACCCTAAACAAACAATATAGGGTTTGTAGGGTGCGCACTTAGGGCATTAGGGGTAGCAGTAGGGCTGGATAAAGTTGACGGTGCCCTGACAATCTGGTACATCGAGCTTGACGTGTACAGCCCACAAACGTCAAACTATTTTAAAGCGTAAAGAACCCAGCACAACCCCCACACCACCTGTAATTTCCCTCACAACTCTCAGACACCACATGGCTCCTGACATCGTATGGTAATACTCTCTTGTAAACTCTGTTGCTTGCCCCAGAGTCATTGCTCCACACTTCTACTGCTTTTCTTTTAAATTGAAAAAAAAAAAAGAAAGAAAGAAGTATATAATATCTACGACGTAATGTAAGTTAACGACTTCTATAGATTAGTTTATAGTATGGGTCATCGCGAAAATATCGTTAGGTAGATTGTAGGTCATCTTAAGTGTAAGAGCTGACTACGTGTTTATAAAGTAGTAAGCTACAGGTGCCGGATTTGGACGAGAAGAGTTGGTAAGATACGGTTATTTTGCAAGCAGTGTTTCCTTCTGTTGTGTAGTCAGATTTTGTTTTTGTAAATAGAGATTGTTCTCTGGTGTTTTAGGTATGAACGAGGATACTAGTCATGTACTGACGGGTGAGTCCTCCCGTATAAAGAGTAACGAGACCCGGCCAAAGAAAAATGCCGATGGTGCTCCACGGCCGCACATCTGCCCTATTTGTCAGAGAGGTTTTCATCGGTTAGAGCACCAGACGAGACATATGCGAACCCACACAGGTGAAAAACCACATGCGTGTGATTTTCCTGGGTGTTCTAAGAAGTTCAGCAGGAGCGATGAGCTGACAAGACACAGACGAATCCATACTAACCCTCTGCCTAAAGGCAAAAGAGGGAGGAAGAAGCGTGTCCCTACACAAGAAGGCGACAAGGTTGATACCCCTGTGGCTCCTCACAACCTCATGACTGTTAACAGCAACTCTATGCCGTCTATTTCAGATGCTACCAGAGCCAGTTTTATTGTCGGTAATGAGAAGCCGACACCGACATCGCCCGTGATGCTCGCTACAAATTCAATGGCATTGAACCCGCTGCCTCACAGTGTACCGACTCAGTTGCAGACAGGTTTGAACCCTACAAATATGCAACTTCCGCACCCGGTGCAAATGAATATGATAAACCAAAACGAGGGTACTCTGTCAACAAATTCAAGCAACAGCGCGTCAAGGCTGAGGTTGAACGCTCTATCCTCCTTGCAGATGATGACACCTTTAAATTCAAATACCACCACCAGCAGCAGCATTAATAATAATGGTATAGGTCTCAGAACTGCATCCGGGGGTGCTACGTTACCAAGCCCCGGATTCGTACCCAGACAAGTCTTTATAGATACACCGGGACAAATGTCAAACGGTAATAGTATGACCAGGCCCAAGTCTCTTACAGATATCAATAAGTTAAACAACACGACCAGTTTCAAATCGTTACCTTCGACAACGAACCTTAAGAGGCCCAATTCTGTCCTTTCATTATCACAACTGTTATCAAATAAAAACTCCGAGGCAAATAATAACTCTGATTCAGACTCGGAACAAGAGGATAGTAAGTTGCTCAGGGACCCCAGTATTCATGGAACTCTTTCGAATCCAAGTTTGGTAAACTATTTTAACGATGAAAGAGATTATCTACAAGAACAATCAAGGAAAAAATCAAAGACTTCGACCCCGACCACTATATTAAGCAGGTCTGCAAGTAACACCAATCTGAAAGGTTCATATTTCAACACTCCAAACCCTCATTTCCATGAAGAGTTACAAAATAGGTTACTTGCTGTTCAGCAACCTACCCAGCGTGCGGTCACTTTGAATGACAATTTATCAGATACAGGTTCTGGGGCGAGATCACCATCGTCAACATCCAATATGCAGGATGCAAACGACGCTTTACCGCCAATAAGAAGTTTACAAATTCAGTTCCCTGCTGGTTAAAATCTGTAGACTATCAAACAGAGTATATATATATAGAATGTATTCATGTAAGAAGATCCATGTTAACAATGGTGTATGGGACTCTTAAACTTATTTTTTTTTTAGTATTTGTAGGTAGCTTGTTTCTTTCAAATGTTTATCCAGCTATAATATTTCAATATTACATATATATTAGATTTACGCTTATTTAATACCAGACAACTTAGTGGTATTCATTTGAATCTTAATGTCTAAGTCATCTGTGTTATCTTCAATATTCTTCAATCTTTCTTGTTGTGAATCAACTTCTTCGCCAGCAGCAAGAGCCAATTTCTTTAATCTACCACTGATCTGTTGAATTTTATCCAAGTTACGATCTATTTCTACTTCCATCTCATCGTCTTCATCATCATTCTCAAACTGATATTTTTTGGCCTTCTCCAACACTTGCTGCCTTTGATACCTTTCACGTATCCCACTATCACTTTTCACATTATCATTCATCGCACCTTCAATCCTTCTTGTAGAGCTCTCAAGTTCTCTATTAGTGGCCTCCTTCATTAATTGTTCTTCCATTTTCTGATTTTTGATTTGTTCTTCTCTTTCCCTCCTCCTTCTCTTTGAGTTGAATGGATTTGAAACCTGTACTGCAAGTAGGGAACGGTTCAATTTCTTTAGTTCAGCGACTTTCTCATCCGCTACAGAGTTTTGAATTTTCAATAAGTCCAAGTTTCTTTCCACGTTGTTCAGTTTCTCACTTTGGTGCCCAAGCATACCCAAAGTATTAACACCTGACATTTCAGCTTCTTGAGCCATTCTCAATGTGTTTCTAGTAGAAGCAACCGAGCTTTGCTTTGTAAACCTGATCTGTTCCTTTAATTCATCAACAGCTTCATCTTCTTCTTGCTGTTGCCTTGCCTCTTCTTCTTGTTGAATTTCTTCAAAAGTTTTGAAACCCCTCTCTGGGCCAGGGTTGTCTAATTGCATTGAAGCACTGTAATTGGCTTCATCTTCTAATTGCCAAGCTTGTTGCTCTCCGGCATATTGTTGTGGTTGCTGTTGCTGCTGTTGCTGTTGAAGCCTCGTATTCAAGTCAGCATTAAGATCATCGGTAACCTCGGTGTTATACTCATTCAAAGTGGCGTTCAAGTCTAATTCATCATTAAGAGCAGCATTGTTAGCAATATAGTCAAATGTGGTGGCTGCTTTTAATTGAGTACCACTGTCTCCATACACCGATGCCGTCGCTGGTGGATCATTGAAAGAGTTGAAGGTTTCAGTTTTTTGGAATTTTCGAACACTGTATGGGTTTGCCGCCGGTATCTGAGATGCTGCGGCAACAGCTCGATGTGTTTCTGCATATGTATCAGCTCCCATGTTTTCGTATGGGTTACTGCCTGTTGCAGCAGCTGCGGAGGGATCAACAGCGGCATTATCTAGTTGAGCGTAAGGGTTCTTAACAGCACGTCCGGGATTACTTGTAGAGTACGGAGATCTTATATTCGGCCTGGCAGCAGCAGCGCCTATAGCAGCGCCTGTAGCAGCACCTGTAACAACCCCGTCCATAGCAGAACTGTTACCAAAACTACCACCATTTATTGATGAAGAATTGCCTCCACCACCTATTGGTACATCTGGAGATCTTGAGTTTGGTCTAGAAGGATTAGTTGTGCTTGTATTGTAAGAGTTAGCTTGTTTTCTTCCACCTATAGCTTCGGAAGAATAATCTGTTTGATAATAATCGTAATCCTTCACATGGTTGCCGTGAACACCCCTCACACCATTACTATTAGACTCGCTAGTTCCAGAAGATGCATTATATTGCATCCCGTAACCGTCGGAAGTTTGATTAAAATTACTGTATGGATCTCTTTCGAAATCAGCAGTATTTAAATTAACTCCATATGGATCATAAGCGTCTTCTTTCGAGGCCTCTGCAGTAGGTGTATCCACTGTATTCTCTCCTTTGCCCTTGTTCCTTCTAAAGAGTCCTCCTTTCTTCTTCTTAGGTGTCTCTGCAGCTGGCGATGCAGCTTTTCCATCCAACTCTGATTTGTTCAAATCTTCCACATCTTCCTTAGGTTTAGCATATTCTTCAAAACCTGGTGGCGCGTAGTACTTATCCTGCACATTCCGTCTCGCATACTCTCCGTATGCAGCAAACTTCTCTTTCTTCTTCCTATCCGGGTTCTTCACTGAAATACCGAGCTCCATCAGCTTATCCCTATTTTGCTCCACAGTGTCCTCCTCTGGAGGCTTTATCTTAAAGAGTTTCTTGATACCCATCTTGCTATACCTTCAATAAAGCTATAAGCAATACAAACGGGCCTTTATCAAACAGATCTGCCTGTGTTTTTAAAGTCAATCAATGATACAAAATGGTAAGAATTTTTATATAATCAAATAAATTATCAATGCTTCCATAATAATTCATTAGTAATGGAGCCATTTAATTAGGAACGGTGGCACAACCTTCCCAATAATGAGCTAATCTTAAACAGACAACACCGAGTAGTTGTAACCATATATTATATACATCAAGTTTTCTATAATACAGTTTTTGTTCGACTGATGAGACTTCCCCAAAAAAAGTTGAAAAAGAGAAGCAGGTAAATGGCTATATCTACTTTATAATTTACGGAAGGTATTCTTACTGGCACTCCGTCTGCCAGCATATCTTGGTTTAGTTCTTCCTTGATCTGCTGCCTTGCTTTCAGAATCTTCGTCGTCACTAGAATCCTGTTCAACACGTTTCTTAGTGTTGGAGACCTTTTTCTGTGGAATGAACGTCAATTCAGTTTCACCACGAAGGTTCCTATGTAGCACCTCGGTATTGTCTTTATGTTGATTCTCTAATTGGGAAAGTTCACTGACTTTATCGCCGAAAGTTGATGCGTTGTACGACTCGTCATAGTTGTGCATCGACACTTGTTCCGAATTCATCTTGCTCAAGAATTCGTCTTCTTCATGTTTTTGATGTTTCTTTCTAGCAATTGACTTCAATTGCTTTTGAATCCTTTTCTTTGTCTTCTCGTCCATTTCCTCGTCTTCACCTTCGGATTCGCTATCACTTTTATCTTCACTTTCATCTTCAGAGAAAGCGTAGTTGCCCTTCTTCATTGTTATTCTTTCTTCATCAGATTCCTCAGCGGCAGTCAATGCACGTATACGCTTTGTGGCACCTTCATCCGTCTCTCTTGCTGATTTCACAGGGTTTAATTGTTTATAATCATATGCCTCTTCGTCCACTTGGAACTCTTCATCTTCAAACATTTCCTTGAAACGATCATCATGCAGCACTCTATTTGTGACTTCCCCACCACGTTTCTGAGATAATTTGTCGACAAGTATCTTATTAACTTTAACCTTTGGTTTCTCCACAGCACCAGAAGTCCTAATCCTAGATTCTCTCTCCTTCTCGATTCTACGCCTAATTTCCCTTTCTCTTTCATCCTGGTAAGCGTTAGGATTGGCAATCAAAGCTACTTTATCGTAAAGTTCTGAATTAATGAAATAACCATGCATGTAAGCTCTTAGAACCTTGGTACCCAGCAAGTGACCAATATTTAATTTCTTAACATCACTCTTAGTGATAAACCTGTAATTAGAGTAAACCGAATTGCTAGGTATCTCTTCCAACTCTTCTGTAATAGAGTCTAAGAAAGAACACCAACGTGGAGATGGACCCAGGTTTGGAATGTAGTACGTATGCATAGGTATACCCTCATTAGCAGTGAAGAACATACCTGTACCCGGCACATGTTCAATGTCGTTTATATCAACACTTGGTTCCATAGAGGCATAAGCTGCCCCACTATTTCTGTCCCATATCTTCGCGATTCTCTTATCAGTAGTCAAAATCATATTATCGTCTTCACCGCCAACGTTATCCAGCCAAATGATCTTCTTGATTTCAAATCCATAACCTTGATCCTTGACAATACTGGGTTCAGAAGTACGTAAGTCATAAATGTACGAATACCCATTTGAAGTCCCACATGCAAAGTTTAAACCATCCTTCCTGAAACTGGTGGTGGTCACTTGGAAAGGTGAACTATCAAACTGATTCGTTAAGTAAAGTTTTGTAGCTCTCGTCTTGGACCTTGGATCCCAAAATTCGACAACACTCTCAGTCTCCATACCCACTGCGATTAAGCCATGGACTTCGTTAATACTAACATGGTTGACACCTTCAGAGTCCAATGTAAATGGGTTCAAAAATCGACCCTGGTCTAAATTCAACCTATAAAGTTCATTGGAGGATGCACCAACGTACAGATCACAAGACACATCGTTGTAACATAGACTTCTGCCGAATTTAGGTATCCTGGCCGTGTAATGCAGCCCACCTTTGGATTGAAATTGAATACTCCTATCATTTTGCAAATGAACACTCTTGGTCCAGTCATCAGACAAGATGGCAAAGTCAACATTCTCGGCGTCCGTATGCCTGTCAAACTTCAAGGATAAATTTTCAAAATCGTAGACATGGATTTGAGGCTTGTAAGTACCTGTAGCCATGACAAACTGTCCGTCGGGGGTCACCTTAATTTTATTAGATGCCTCACTGAACTCAAAATCCTGGATCAACTCCACACGGTTCTGATAGTCTAAATCATTTTTCAATGCCCTCTTCCGTTTCTTAGCAATCCAGTCAGGAAGCGACCTGGACATGTTGCTACCAGACACCTGATACACAGACACATTGTTTGCAGACGTCGATTTAAGAACCATTTCAAACTGACTGCTACGAGGATCCTAGTTCCGTTACCAAATTGATCAGGAAACAGGCAAAGATGCTTTCGATTATAGCGATGAGATGAGATGAGTTAATTAAAATTTTTAAATTATATATTTCCCATTGAAAAATTTCAAAACAGTACCATGATGAACAGTCCATCAACGTATATTGGCCAAAGTGGCTTGAAACTTGGGCAAATTTAACCACCACTGTGTGTTGTCCTTCGATTATTATTGTCAGTAGTTTACGCCTACAGAAAAAAATTGTATTCTCTTACCCAGAGTCCAATTCTAGTTTGTTTTGATCCGAGTTGCATCCTACATAAACTTCTTTACGCCCCATTTGCATTAAAATTTGTCTTCAAATTGATCAATGTGGATTGATTGTGCTCTGCTATTATTCTTGACGCGGTTGTGTCCGCCTAATATATAATTTTTCCCCGTGTTCACTATTTTGCTTGAGTTAGTATGAGATCCGTTCACTGCTGATGAGGCGAGTGTGTTCGAATCAAACGTAGAGTTCATCAGCGAGGAGGAGTCTGCCCATAAACTAGAGGGTCCAGGAGGCTGGTTTGCAAAAGAGGCGGTCGCTGTATTTGCCTTTGGAGTTGAATTGACCAAGTTTGAACTTCTTTGGAAACTTCCAAAATTCGTTAATGCAAATGGACTGCTATAGTTGGTAAATGAGTTCCAATCCTGCTGTCTAGAGTCATGGAAGTTGCTATTATTGTGATTATTAGAGCTGCTAGGTGTCGTAGTAACATGTTCTTTTATAGGAGTTTGTAATTGAGAGTTTGTAACATTGGGAGTAGAGACCCCCATCGTAGCGGTAGCCATCGTAGGTAGCAATTGCGAGTGTGATGTGAATCCGAGGGACATGGGGGGATCGGGATTGTTCGGGTTGTTGTGAATATCGTTATCGTTATTCTCTGTGCTAGGAACGAAGACAGAGGATTTGTAAGCGTCGTACCTTGCCGGCTTGTAAAAAGATGAATTCGGTTTCACAGTCGCAGTAGAGTTTGATAAGTTTCTTGCCTGGATTGGTGGCGTTAGTTTGTTCTCTTGCAAAAAAGTCATGGCTTCGTGATTTGGCAGATATTTGATCAAATCCTGTAAAGTTACTCTCTTCATTTCTATTAACGGTTGCTCTTGATTAAAAATATTAGTGAAGAAATTACCGTATATTGCGGAACCATCGTTCCACACATTGATATAATCAAATAGCAGCTGCTTAGATAGTTCATTCTCAAAACAGATTTTTTTAGTATAGCTAGAAGATCCTTTGAAATCGTGGAAGAAAAGGTGGCTTAATATATTTATCGAAATATTTTGGAAGATTAAATCCTGGCTGGAAATCCTTGTTAAAAATTTCAGTAAATAGAAAAGCGCTACATTACCATGAATTTTAATCAAATTCTCACAAAGTCCCACAGATTTGAGAAATAACATCTCTCCCTTGAACTCAAGATCCATCCTTTGGGACAACAATGTCTGATCTTCATTATCCAGTAATAATTGCCTCGAAAGCAACAACGTTGTAATTATAGGAACAAAGGAGACCTCAAAGTATTCAGCAGTCAGTAAATGATCAATATCAGATACTGGAGTTAACTTCAGGATATCTATACCTAATTGTTGGTACTCTGAAGTCACTTGCTTATTAATTGTGAGTGTCTTGATCAGACAATCGAAAAGAATCTCAGAAGTGCCGAATAGTGAGTTGATACCGCTGTTCATACGATCTTCACTAAAGACAAACAATGATCTAGAGATTGGAGGGATGGGAGGAAGCATAGTCTTATCAAACCATTTCAGAACTTTGAGCTTGATTAGAGTTGTATTATTCAAACTCGAGTTCGAAGTGTTATTTTTCTTCTTCCCATTATCATTGTTAAAAGTATTCTTTTTCAAATCTGTCTTGGAATCATCAGCATTCACTTGACAAACGTTTTGTAAGTTAATCAAATATTTCGATATGATATATTGCAAAATATTCAATATGGCAATCAATGATTGTGTCGTACCGGTGACTTGTAGCGCAGCATGTATCCTGTGGCATGGTAATTCAGAAAGGTGATCCAAAGCCAATTTCAGAAGCAAACAAAGTCTATGCTCTTCTAGGAAATTGTACTCAGGGTGATCTATTATTTCCATGATAACTTTTAAATCGAAAACTAAATCATTCATTTGAGCCAGTTCTGACGTATTGTCTCTCAGGATAAACAACTCGTACGCCTTCGTGTATAGATCTGCAGGTAACCATTTCTGCAAAAAACACAACCTCTTGCATAGAGCAAGGATGAAAAATTGCATAGGATCGCCTTGTTTGTACGGGACTTTTATTATCTGTGAAACTTTCCCAGTGGAAGTGGCAATGAAGAAATCTAACTTGGATTCACTTGGAACCATCTTAATCCATGCATTCTGTTCTGATAGAGGAGACTCGTTCAAGAGTTCCCACAATGGGATCCACACGTTAACAAGACTGTGTTTAAATTTGAAATCAAAAATCTCAACAATCTTGGAATCCAATTCATCGAACGACTCGACAATCTCCAGGACGTGGTAGAAACCAAAATCAAGCTGACTCCCACCGGACAAGTCATAGGCTCCCGTGATTTTGTAGGCCCATACCGACAAATAATCCTTAATTAGAAAGTGCATGAAGGGGAACACAGAGCAGTAAGCAAATAATATGGCACACACATCGTATTTGGAAGCGATCTTGGAGTCCACCACCGGTGTAAAGATATCAAGACCCTTGGAATCCTCGCCCAACTCTGATACACACTCTTGAAAACGGCTCGAGTGTGACAAATCAATCCACTTAAGAACGTTTACTAGCCTCAGAACAAGTTCCAACAAAGTCTCGTCCGAGTTCGGAGCGTCATGCTTTGAAATTGCCACCAAACCTTTCACAAGGGATTGAACCAAGTCATCGCCGTGCCTTGTATTAGTATGAACCGCCATTTAGCGAAATCGTAAGCAACCAGTCCCACAACAGGTCTTTTGAAAAAGCGTACCTCTACTGCTGAACGAGCCAAAGGAGACGCACAACGGACTTCAAACTAAGTTGCCAAACCCGGTAGTAAACACAATGCCTGGACGTCGTCAAGGATACCTCTTTATCAGCAGTGTAAGTGGCAACAGTTTCGTGTGGGTTTTCACACACAAGATATATTATATTATTATTGCTATAAACATTTAAATTAAGAGAGTGTGTATGTGTATGAAGGAGAAGAAACAATCGCGAAAGAGAGATATAGCGAGCCTATCTGCGGCAGATGTATTAAACACCATGCGAGCTCTACTTGTAATTGATGTTCAGAACGATTTCTTGCCCCCCAGTGGCTCTCTGGCGGTCCCGAACGGAGATCAGATCATCGACCCTATAGTTGACCTGATCCATGACGAGAGCCAAGGGTGGGCCCAAGTGGTGTTCACAAGAGACTGGCACCCCATGGGCCACATCTCGTTCGCAAAGAACCATGGTCAAGAGGATTTCGAGCCCATCCAGTACCAAAACCCTGAACGCCCTGAAGTGTACCAAGAGGGCACCTTATGGCCTGTTCACTGTGTTCAGGACACTCATGGCGGCCAGTTGGCTGAACGGTTACAACGCGAAGTCAACGAGCACGGCTATACCGTCGTCAACAAGGGCTACTTGCAAGACAGAGAATACTACTCGGCGTTCAACGACATTTGGGACCTTCACGCTACAGAGCTCGATGATCTGCTACGGCACGCGGACATCGACGAAGTCGTCGTAGTGGGACTTGCGTCCGACTACTGTGTGAAAAACACTGCCATCTCTGCGTCAAGATTAGGTTACAAGACCCAAGTATGGTTGGAGTACTGTAAAGCCATCCATTCCGATGACAAGAGCACAAACGAGTTGCTACAAGCTTTGAAAGAGAACAAGGTGGCCGTGAAACAAACGCCATAAATTGCAACGTTGCAATGCGTTACCGTACAGGACTTCTGGGGCCTAGACACAGCTCGGAACTGGCGCATCTTCCAGAGCTGCTGCCTAAACTGGCTACCATACTCACTTCTAATAGACGTACGTTGCTTCGACGTACGTGAGAACCACCGTGGCCAGCAGGCCCCTCAAGGAATGCACGAATTTTTTTTTCACTCACCTAATGCACTTTTCAGGTAAAAAGTAGTTGGCTAGCACAGAAGGCCCTTGGAATGACTATTAATAAAATGACATGCACTTGGCTTTTTCCAAGGCTTCCAATGGGGATTACGTATATATACAAGGCAGTGATTGTAAGGGCCTACCTGGATATTCAATTTGAGGGCTTGAAAGCGGTGGAGGCCATTGGAAACTAGAGGTTTGTGGAATGCCCAGCTTTCTTAGTACGCGACAGGTTAGACTGGTCGTAGTGTCCTTTTTGTTCCTGTACTCGTTGAAATGCATCTATACGTTTAACCACCGGGTTGCAAGCCAATTCGATATGGCAGAGTATTTGAAAACGCACAGAGTTGTGTTGCCAACCACTTCGCACACGTCGTCGCTCAATTTGAAGCAATTTCATGTCGAGGACGGTACCGAGTTGGTTGATCTTCGGATGCAGCTTTCTAGCGCGTTTCCGTACGATCCCAGAGGAGAGATCCCAAGGAGAGTGTGGCAAACGTGGAAAGAAGACATATCTGGAGACAAGTACGATGCGACGCTTTCTCCTTTACAGAAAAAATGGACCTCTATAGTTGAGGAAACCAATGTGGGCCACGGAACCACGTTCCAATACTCGTTCTTGAAAGACGAAGACATGATCCCATTCATAGAACACCATTACAGGCACGTCCCCTTAGTGTTAGAAGCGTTTATTTCCATGCCCACGAAGATCTTGCAAGCAGATTTCTTTAGGTACTTGGTCCTGTACGCCAGGGGCGGGATCTACTCAGACATTGACACTAGACCTTTAAAAGAATTGAGTCAATGGCCCTCTATCAACCCTGCGGTATTAAAGTACTTGCCACGTTCTACAAAACCAGTGCTATATAAAAATGCTCGGGTGAGCCCCAAGACGTCGTTGACAAATGAGCCAGGGTTTGTGATCGGTATCGAGGCCGACCCGGATAGACCAGATTGGGCCGAGTGGTACCCTAGAAGGATCCAGTTTTGTCAATGGACCATACAGAGCAAACCTGGTCACCCGGTGTTGAGGGAATTGATTCTAAACATTACTGCAACAACACTAATGTCAGTGAAGAAGACTATCCATGGCGTCAGCGTCGAGCAACTGATAGAGAAGGACCATGCTCGTGATTACCATGTCAATTACAGAGATAACAAGAACGTGGGCTCACAATCCGATGCTTCCAATGAGAAGACCAAGAGCAACACCGATGGCACAGATATAATGAACTGGACAGGTCCAGGCATCTTCACAGATCTCATTTTCGATTACATCAACAATTTGTTACAAACCAATACTGGCGTGGTCTTGCTGAACCCTAACCTTGACGCGAAGACCATCGGCGAAGATGGCGAGGAAGAGAGGGTCAACGAGCCGGTCACTTCTTCGACAAGGAAGTTTTATGAAAGAATAATGTCGAATTTACAGTCTAAAGCTGCTATCACATGGGAATACTTCTCTTTAATGACCAAACCCCTTATCATCGACGATATCATGGTATTGCCTATCACTTCATTCTCGCCAGGGGTGGGCCACATGGGATCTAAGGATGAAGATGATGAGATGGCATTTGTCATGCATCATTTCAAAGGGTCCTGGAAAGCGGGAAGCCAGCAGCATGATGACACTCCACAAACTACATCATGATATATATGTATTGTTTATGAGAATAATAACCTATTTGTCCGAGATTTAAGGACTTCAAGTCTTGAGTAACAGTGTGTACGTCATTGACTT
>PPOJ03000033.1:0-102727 GCA_003708845.3 Sungouiozyma intestinalis | reverse complement strand
GTAAAGCGCGCTCCTGCTCCACCTGCCCGAGTGCGACACACCACGCCCAGGATTTGACTCCCAGAACGCACTCTGTCAGCACTAACCAAATAGCACTCTTTGAGTTTCCTCTAGCCGTCTTCCACCAAACACAGATCCGGTGTTTCACAGACACAGGTTTGATATCGCCGGCTTGAGAGGAGGTTACACTTGGAGGATCACAGCAGCTTGCGCCGCCGGCTATCCAACAAGGCATTCCCCCGAGTTTTGAATTCTTTCAAACAGATTGCTATCAGCTAGTAATCCACCGAAATCCTTCACTGCCCACCAGTGGAATCGCAAGATGCCCACGATGAGACTGTTCAGGCTGCGGCAGCCCAGGCTCCCGCTTACGCAGGACTCCCAGACCAGCCATCGCCCATGTCAATACACGCTGTATAGAGACTGTGCAGATCTGACGATCACACAGCGACTCTCTCCACCGCTTGACGAGGCCTTGTTCTTTTACGAACAGCAAGCCTACACGAGATCTGTTTCCAGACTCTTTCGAACTTGCTTTCAACTGCTTTCGCATGAAGTACCTCCCACCAAAGTTTCCCAACCGGCCCCAGTCTTCCGTGGTCTGCCCCCGTCTGCCTGTCCGCTTTTTGTGCTATTTGCAAATGACTCTGCGAGCCTTGCCCGCGCCACGCACCGCCCACGCGCCGCCACCGCGAAAACGACGATCGGCCACTTGCGCGCAACTCTTAGGCGTATTTCGAAAAACATATTGGCCCCCGAGCACCCACCTATTCCCCACCTGCGCCGACCAAAAAAACTTAGACAAAAAAAAAAAATTTATTTGTCGGCACACGTGAAAGTGGAATTTTGAAATTTGAAATTTGAAATTTGAAAAACAAAAAATAAAGTGAGAATATAACTAACAGTCAACTATCCAGCAGCCACACCGCGCACACGCACACACACACTACCGCGCTCCAACCAATACAAACAACATCCACCACTGCCTAATACACATGCCCTCTGTTCAGCACAGTCTTGCGTAACGCCTCCCAACATCACTGGCAAAAACCAACAGCTATACAAAGAAAGAAAGAAAAAAAATAATATACGCGTGTAGCAGCATCGTACACCCTACAGAATACTGCAGAACACATAGAAGTTTTGAACCTCTCCCTTTCATCGTCTGCGTAGTTTTCCCAGAGGCTCATACACTGTATTTATAATTTGTACCAAATAATGGTGAGAACTACTTTCTCTTATATTTTAATACAGAAATCTATACATGTCTCTTGTGAATCTTACCCTTATATATTCTATATGGTTGAAGAACTTCCTTATGTCTTCCAAATCTTTAGAGAGATGATCTAAGAAATTAAATCTGTCCTTTGTATAAAAGAAAAACTCTATTGGACTACTCATTTTTATTGTATGTTCTGAGATACCTCCCACTCACTTTTCTCGGCCTATTCTTGAGTCCTATGCCTCTGTTTAATATATGCACTTTTATGTATAATCTTTCTTGTGTTTTGGCTCCTTGCCTGCATACTGTAGCACACAGTTCCTTCAGCACGTCTCATCCCAACTAGCTATATGCGTGTTACTTCTACTCCACAACCCGAAAAACTTAATAAGTATGCGAAACGCAACTCTGCAATTACATTATCACAACAAGAAAATATTAGATCATTTGTATGCTTTGTTTAGATTAGATCTCAACTTCTCAACCTAATAAGATTTTCCATCGGAGTATCAGGTGTAGCGTATATCATTATATAGGCTATTTTTAATCTTCTTGGTCAATATTTCATTTCCTTTAAATATTCAATAAGATTCTGGAAAAGGTTCTTGAGATAAATCATTGGCAATTTCAGAGCCTTATACTTCAAATGATTCCGACTATGAACATCAATTGAGCAGTGTGTCTAATTTTAGAGCTATTGCTATCTCAATATGTAGCGATATTCGTAAGTCACGTTAAAAGTAGCTCTTTAATCCATTAACTGTTTATCCTTCGTTAAATTCCCTTTTAGTTTACTTTTGAAACAGTAAAATTACAAGCGTAATTTTCTTTGTAAGCCTGTTTGGAATAACAGCTCGTAACTGTACAAGTTCTAGGTCATGAACAATCACATTACTAGCAGAGTTACCTCTAGGTGCTTGGACATTACAAGTCAGGATTCGTCAAATGCTGTACTGCTCATTATAATAACTAAATCTGCTTAAGATTAATATTGATCACGTGATCATATTCTATAATCATTTTACGAATATCAATCCAGGTGCTAGGTTGTGGCTCTTTCCGATGCCTTCTTTGCTGTCTCAAATATTCTTTATAGTATTAGTGATGTCAGTAGTGCTGCTATTAAAAATATTGTGACTATCTCTTCCACTTCAAAATTTTCTATTGCCTTTGGTTATTTCCTTCTCAGTGGGAGTATTTCCTCATACTTTCTCTTCATACAGGTATTGTACTGTATTTGCAGTTCCTTTTGGAGATGTTAGGTTATCAATTTATGAGAGGAAGAAGTCTCTGAGCTTGAAGTTGCTATTAATATGCAAACAAATGAAACTTACTGCAGATAAATTACCAACAGAACCTGTATTTGTAATATTTTATATCCTTTATAATCCATACTTCTATTGTCATTTGGTACTTCAAAATGTGAGTGTCTATAATTGTGACTGAATATTCAATGACTGCACTAGTTTATATCTGTAAAGGTTTAGGCATTTTATTTTTGTTTTTATTTTTTTATGTTTTGGAAGCTTTCATTATATTTTAATATGATTTTGATGTATTGGGTTATGGAAGCTAAAATAAACAAAAACAAAGTATACGGGTTTACTGAGTTATGAACACAATATATTACCTTTTCCTTTGCTAATCATTTCACAATACTCCTATTTGCAGGTAATTAAACATTGAATAACACTTTGATCTATATTTCCCACTCTTTAAAAAATTTTTGCTAACGCTAACACAGGACATCTAAACAGTTCACTTCATAGAGATAATCAGTACAAATGCTTACATTTGCATAATGCCGAAGGTACTTAAAATAGAATGTATACCATGATTACATCTGGGCATTGACCTGTAAAGGCGCTCAATTTATAGCGATGACTTTACTGATTAAAAAAAAAAAAGATTAACTACTGGTTCACATCATTCTACAGTTAAGTGGAAGATTAAAATGTGTTAGCTTTAGAGACTACAAATGTCTAAAAGGTTAATCAAGGCTGCCACAACAGTAGAGAACACTATCAAGGACTTAGAAGCTCAAATTATACCTCAGTTTACGAATACAGGATTTCGCACACTTCTATCAAAATACAATTGTTTTTGTTCTTACCAATGGCGATCAAATACAAAATGCTCACTCAACACCACTAGTGAATTTCTAGAACTATTTCATAATGAGCAGTCAAACTCCTACTTAGTTCCTGACGCGATCGATCTAACATATTTGTCTAAACTAATCAAAGTGGATTCTAAAGCTTTTACCATTCAAAGGGATAATAGAATCTTATTCCAAAAAATCTCAGATTTTAAGCCTTTATTTGATTATATACGCCCCAGAGACGAGAGATTGGTGATAGATTCCATCGGTATCAAGTTAGATCAAAGCATCCAAGGCACAAATTATATTTCTCAATTACTAGAGGAGAACAGAAGCCTATACCAAGATCTGAATTACGAGAAATTGTTGAATATCGCCAGGACTCAACCAAACACGGAAAAGGAGACCGTGAAACAGTTACTTAAGTCTTTATCAGTGGCTCATCTTACGAAATCTGTCATTACCACTGATGCGGAATGGCTCATCTTCAATAACCATCACTGACCTAATCACGTTTTATTTTTCAGTCAGTTAAAAAGAAAAATTATTAAGAACCAAGTGATTTCAACCCATGGGACAGGGTTAAAGCAAAGCAAGAATTGAGTGGGATCATGGATAGAGTACTGGGTGTTTGGAGAGAAGTATCCTCGAACGATGCACCAGTGGCAGAACTTACGCTAGACCCCAGCTTAAAATACTGGGTTCTGTTACCGATCTCTATTGTGATGGTATTTGTTGGGATTCTTCGCCAGTACATCACTGTGTTGATCAGTCCTAAATTAAAGGGTCAGCCCCGTGTGAAACTAACAGAGTCGCAGTACATAATGAAGGGTCAAGCATTGCTGGCCAATGGGTCCAATCTAGATGAAAAGGCCTTTGAACTTAGAAAAGAAGTCTTGGCCACGACGCTTAGCGAGGCCAAATTTGTTGCGAAACAGAAGAATCCACCAAAGAAGGGAGAAGTGGTCAACCCCTTCAGTGACCCAGGTACCGCAGATGCCATGATGAATATGGCCAAAGGTAATATCGCGAATTTTATCCCACAGACTGTGATCATGTGGTGGGTCAGCCACTTCTTCCCAGGGTTTGTACTTATGAAGCTGCCATTTCCCTTGACCTTGAGGTTCAAAGAGATGTTGCAGAACGGGATCATGACTGCTGATATGGATGTTCGTTGGGTGAGTTCCATCTCGTGGTACTTCATTTCTGTTTTGGGTTTAAACCCACTGTACAATCTCTTGTTGGATGAGGATATGGATAACCAGCTAATGGCACAGACAGCTACCCCAGAAGTGTTTGGTGGACCAGGAGCACCTCAACCAGAGGCCATTATGAAATCCATAGCCAATGACTTAACCATCTTCCAACACGATTCCTGTTTTGAGAACATAGAGTCTAGAGTGTTGAAGCTGTACACGTAAACTATAAGTAGTCTCAATGAGTGGTACTCTATCCAACCTCATAAAGGTTGAAACAAGCCTTCCATTACCGGTATACATCATTAGCAACGTCAATTTGTACTAATTTTCATGTTATATAGAGATGCCCTCTGTCTTTGTAATATTGATGAAAACTATCCATTTACTGTGTTGCAATGCAGTATTGAAGATTGAACACCGAGTAAATCGTGGGAAAAACAAGGATGTTGAGCACTGTAATTTGTATTGGTATGGCTGGGTCTGGTAAGACCACTTTCATGCAACGATTAAACTCTCATATTCGCAGTAAAGAGTCCAAACCACCGTATGTTATCAATTTGGATCCCGCAGTATTGAACATTCCGTACGGTGCCAATATCGATATCAGGGATTCCATCAAGTATAAGAAAGTGATGGAGAACTACCAGTTGGGCCCCAATGGTGCTATTGTGACAAGTTTGAATTTATTTAGTACCAAAATAGACCAAGTGATTAAACTAGTAGAGAACAAGAGCGATTCTTACGAGCACTGTATCATCGATACCCCCGGTCAAATTGAGTGTTTTGTTTGGAGTGCTTCTGGTTCTATCATTACTGAATCGTTTGCATCTACTTTCCCTACGGTAATTGCGTATATCGTTGATACACCAAGAAATTCATCTCCAACGACTTTTATGAGTAATATGTTGTATGCATGCTCGATCCTTTACAAGACTAAATTACCCATGATCGTAGTTTTCAACAAGACAGATGTTAAAGACGCAGAGTTTGCTAAAGAGTGGATGACTGATTTCGAGACCTTTCAAACCGCTATCAGAGATGATCAAGAGTTAAACGGAGAGCAAACGATGGGTTCGGGATACATGGGGTCCTTAGTTAACTCTATGTCCTTAATGCTAGAAGAGTTTTACTCCCAATTAGATATGGTAGGCGTATCAAGTTTTACTGGCGACGGGTTTGACGAGTTTTTAGAAGCAGTGGATAAAAAAGTGGATGAATATGAATCCTATTACAAAGTAGAAAGGGAAAGAATCATGAAGGAGAAACTTGAGAAAGAAGAAGCCAGGAAACAAAAATCCTTAAATGGTCTAATGAAGGATTTAGGCTTGAACGATAAAAAGAAACCAACGAAAACGCAATCTCAAACGGGAGATGACGACAATGATAGTGCCGAGGTAATCAGTGACCTAGAAGAGAGTGAAAACGACGGGTTAGTGGAAAGAGATGACGACGAAGAAAACGAAGGAGTAGAGAGAGAATACTCCTTCCCAGGAGAGGATCGATTAGCCGGAGAAATCAACTCAAATGATAACCCAGATTTACAGAAAAGATATCAAGAAGCATTAGAGCAAACGGCAAAACCTGTCAGCAGTGAAACTGCAGAAAATATAGCTCGTTACATTAGACAATGAGTTTTTTGACACGATACACCATTTACGAAGGATCAACACTGTATGTCAACAGGGCCCATTAGAGCTGTCGTTTAAATTACAAATGCAACTCTGGACTCTAAGCGATGCTTATTAAATTTTTTCTGCCATTCTTTGCTGTTGTTAAACACTATAAAAATGACGAATCTTCACATGAGGAAAAAAATGAAAAAATTTTCACTTTTGTAAGCTCATCGCTTAATTAAGTTTATGACAGTTCTTCAAGTTGAGGATCGAAACTTGAGCGTCAGTAATAGAATATCGAGCGATGTCTACCAGTTTTGAGAAATCTTTGCAAGAGAGTATTGACTCTAGCAGTCTAGAACAGTTGAGAGACATTCTTGTCAATCCTGACAGCGCCTTGTCTAACAGGTTCAGAGCGCTTTTCAATTTGAAGACCATTGCTGAAACGTTCGAAAAAGACCCTGCATCTGCTGGTCTAGCTGTTAACTACATTGCTGACACCTTTGGTGACTCTAGTGAACTATTGAAGCATGAAGTGGCTTACGTACTAGGTCAAACGAAAAACTTACAAGCTGCCCCTAAGCTTAGAGAGGTCATGTTGGATATGAACCAACAAGTCATGGTCAGACACGAGGCTGCTGAGGCTCTTGGTGCTCTTGGTGACAAGGATTCTCTACCTGCTCTAGAACAATGTCTAAGTGTCGAGAAGAGTGAAGCTGTGACTCAAACCGCTGAACTAGCCATTGCCAGAATTAAATGGCAACACGATCCAAGCTCTGAGAGTGAGAAGTTACAACAGTCTTTATACAGCAGTACGGACCCGGCTCCACCATTATCCTTAGAGAAAGAATACAGAATCAATGAATTGACGGAATTACTCAATGACCAAAAACAACCATTGTTTGAAAGATACAGAGCTATGTTTAGATTGAGAGATATTGGTACCGATGAAGCCATTTTGGCTTTGACCACTGGGTTTGAAGATCCATCTGCTTTATTCAAGCATGAAATTGCATACGTTTTTGGACAAATTGGTAGTCCTTTGGCGATCCCCAAATTGGTCGAGGTGTTGGGAAGACTGCATGAAGCACCAATGGTGAGACATGAAGCCGCAGAAGCATTAGGCTCTATTGCTACGCCAGAAGTTGTTCCAGTCTTGAAACAATACTTGAATGACGATGTAGCTGTGGTCAGAGAATCTGCTATCGTCGCCTTAGATATGTACGAGTATGAAAACGGTACCGAGTTGGAGTATGCACCTACTGCCTAGTTTGTTCGTATAATTGTATATTATAAATTAAGATAGAATCTCTAAGTAGCCAACATAATAATATGCTTTAAAAAATCGCACATTTAGTTTTAACAAACCTCCACATAAGTTAGAACGAATTGGACAAAAATCAGTATACAAGAGCAGTAAAGATGACCAACAGAGTTGTATTTGTTACTGGGAATGCCAATAAATTGAGAGAAGTCCGTATGCTTCTTTCTGAAGCGAATATAGACTTGGTGAATGAACCATTAGATTTGGACGAATTACAAGGTGCCGATCTCGAAACCATCGCACTAGCAAAATTGAAACAGGCGGTCCAAGAACTGGGACCAGGCCATCCTATATTCATAGAAGATACAGCATTGACGTTCGATGAGTTCAATGGGCTCCCTGGAGCTTACATCAAGTGGTTTGTGAAAAGCATGGGCTTAGAAAAAATTGTAAGATTGTTGGATCCATACGAAAATAAGAGTGCCATGGCAATCACCACGATCGCTTACTGTGATCACAAGGGAAACGAACACATTTTCCAAGGAACTACCAAGGGTAATATTGTGGAAAGTCGTGGCCCAACAGATTTCGGTTGGGACTCAATTTTTGAGCCTTTAGAGAGCAATGGTAAGACTTACGCCGAGATGACCAAGGACGACAAAAACGTTATCTCTCATAGAGGAAGAGCTTTCAAAGAGTTTAAACAATATTTGACAGCGCACCCACCTGCTGTTTAAGTATAGAGGAACGGAATAGGAACTGTATAAGTAGCATATATTGTAAGTAGTACGCATGGTAACTAGCACAATAAGCTCATCGATTTTTGCATTTTTCATTGAAAAATTTTCAATGAAAATTGACCAAATTTGATCTATTAATTAGTGTAAGTTACAGTGTGAATTGAAATAACACTTCTTACACTCAACCAAGTTGGGGTATATTCTCATATACAATTGATCAGCGATGTTTGATCGGATCAGAGAAGTAATCACTGTGGCAAATAGTCCTGGTTCCGATCCTGAGACGAAGCGACAAGCGTTGGATTATCTAGAGAACGCACGTCTGTCTGCCAATGCTTCCGAGCTATTTGCCGCATTGCTCGTTGACGAGGATCACGTAGTGAAATTTGTGGCATTACAAGTGCTTTGTGATATTGCGTCGGATGGCACTGTGGCTAATTTAACATATATCAAGAATGCCATCGTAGATTCGCTTCGATATAAGGTCCATAATAACGTTAAAGATCCGGAATTCGTGAGGAATAAAATGGCAGAGTTAATGACCAGGCTTTTTTATAACATGTACGGAGAGGCAAATAACAATCAATGGAATTCATTTTTTGAAGATATCATATTACTATTTTCACTGGAACCTTTGACAAAAGATGACTATCCCATGACTGTCACGATTAATACGTTGGGAATGGATTTTTTCACTAGGATTTGCGGATTTATCAACTCGGAGATTGCCGACCAAACTTTTGTTCGATCAAAGGCTATTCAGGATAAGAACAACATTTTAAAAGATTCTATGCGGTTAAGAGACATTAACATCCTGGTGAAAATATGGCTAAATTACTTGAAATTTTGTATCAATACAAGCAAAGATTTACCTCAAGCAAATACAAATTTCGAGGTTGCCATCTTGACTTTATCATGCATTGGTGCGTTCATTTCCTGGATTGATGTCAATTTGATAATCCAACATGACCATATCTCCATTATTTATAAGTTCTTAGACTTTCCAACGACTAAAGTTGCATGTTCTCAATGTCTGTGTGAAATAATTTCTAAGAAAATGAAACCTGCTGATAAGCTGGCATTATTGAGTATGCTGAATTTAACTCAAAAGGTAGCAATGGTAAGCGAGGATGATTTAGATATTTGTGAACAGTTAGCAAGATTATCTGCATCTGTTGGTTTGGAATTATCTTTGATCATCGAGCATTGCAACGATAATAGTAATCAGAATAACGACATTAGCGGTGGCTTTACAGATTTACAACAGGTGGCAAACACTGCCGATCAGCAAATTTTATCTCAAGTGGCCCCTTTGGTATTCAAATTTATGTCTCACGAATACGACTCGGTCACTGTGCAATGTTTTCCCTTCATTTCCCAATACCTTTCGGTGTTGAAAAAACTGTTTGCCATTGGAGGAAAACCAGGATCTGCCATTGCCCTAAATTCGAAGAGACAACCTTTAGATAATTTACACTCGGAGTTTATTACTACTTTAAGTACTGTTATCTTCAAGAAATTAAGAATTGACGAATCCAGTGATGAGGATGCAGACGATGATATTGAGGAATTCACTGAAACAGTGAGATCAAAATTGAAAATCTTCCAAGAGAGTATTGCTGTTATAAACCCTGCTATTTTTCTGGAACTGATATCCAAGAATATCCAGGATTTGTTAGGCAGTGGGAATTGGAGAGATGTAGAGATGGCCATCTACCAATTGAATAATTTATGTGAAAGTATTAGAAATAATCTTTTTGGCTTAAGCAAAACTGAAATTGCTCAATCACAACCCTCCATGATAGCAAATAAGTTTATGAGCTTACTTTTGACTAACTCCTCAGTATTCCAACTGGATAATCCATATGTCCAAATCTCATTCTTTGAGTTAGTGGTAAGACATCAGATATTTTTGAATAGCGAAAAGGATAAATTTTCGTTGCTAAACATCTTTTGTAGTCCATTTGGTATGTTCAATAAGAGAGAAAGAGTTAGATTAAGGACTTGGTATCTTTTCTCCAGATATTTGAAGACTACTAAACCAAGGTTTACTTTAGCAAATTTATCAGAGATTATTGGTAAGATTGCACCTTTACTTTCTATCAAACCTGTTATAACTAATGAGAATGGAGCGGAGGAGGATACCACATTTGACAACCAACTTTACCTATTTGAAGGAGTAGGTATATTAATAGGTGCAAACTCTGATGCGAATTACGATATACTGGATAATGCTCTAGTTCCATTGTTCACGGATTTAGAACTTTGTATTTCAGGACAAATTAACTCTCCATCAATAGTACTACAGTGCCATCATATCCTAATGGCAATAGGAACATTAGCGAGAGGTGTACATGGTGGATTAGTCCCTGATAACCAAGTGAACAACACTTTGGTTAATAAAAGATTAATACACAAATCATTAATCGAAAGGTTCTCTAATATTGCAGAAGTAGTTTTGGTTACATTTTCATACTTCAATAAACATGAGAGCATACGAGATGCTTCCAGATTTACCTTCTCCAGACTCATTCCTGTGCTAAACACTGATATAGTGCCATTTGCAAATAAACTAGTTGCTCTATTTTTAGAGTCTGATTTAAAGGCTTTAGAGATGAATGAATTTTTAAGCTTCCTAGGTCAGATGGTGCATACTTTCCACAAAGATGAAGCTTGCTATGAACTATACAAAAATTTGTTAGGTTCTGTGGTCAACAAAGTCCATCAAATTATAAATAGCATAGAGGCTGACCACCAACTTGAACATAACGATATTTCAAGTGGTACTGCAAATGGGAGTGCCCAAGAAAATAAACTGGTTAAAACAACTAAGAATATTATCGTGACCGACTCCTTCAGGGACAAAATTTTATTAAAGAAAGCTTACTATGCTTTTTTGCAAAGTTTCATTACCAATAATGTGACCTCATTATTATTGGCGGAGGACAATGCAAATGTACTTACAATTATTCTTACCGATTTAATGACATACACGCCTTACGAAGTGCAAGAAACTTCGGCAATGAAACTGGCATTAAATGTCTTGATCAATTTTGTCAAATACTTTGGATCCGGAAAATGTACAGATCCAAATGATGTACACGGTCAACTAGTTAAACCAATAGATGGCCTAAATGAGTTCTTCATTGTGAAAATTATTCCATTAGTGTTTGAAATCCCATTCAAACCAGAATATAAATTCAATATTAAAGAGGGAAGTTATAGAGTTGTCGCTAGTGATCTATCCAGACTATTGAAAGAGCTATATCTCCAAAGTGGTCCCAGCTCTGATATGAACTCCAATCAATGTCTCAAGTACCTTTCTGAAGTGTACTTACCTCAGATTCAATTCCCACAACCTTTAATATTAGAATTACTTGAAATGTTGGTTACTAGTGACGCAAAATCGTTTGAAAAGTGGTACGTTTCCATGATCGACCGTTTGACTTCCTAGTCACCAACAATTGCATGCTATCTCAAGGCCATGAGCTTTTTAATCTTTTATTAGATTTTTGATACTCATCAATGTATCAGCCTTGGGTACTTAATATTTTTAATTTATATTATATAATATTTGTAGACATATACAAATCGCATTATTTTTTTAACATAGCTTAGAGGTTGTCACCCGATCTATAAGTGTTCCCAGATTGAGCACACACGACTGTTTCGTTAAGATATCGTATATCATCATATCAATTGAGATATCTGTACCGCTAGATTAAGAAGTTGAATATGTTCATTTGTACCACTAGATAGTTTAGCATCTGTCTGAAATATTATCCATGACAACTTATCTTTAAATGTGGAATCAAAACTTTCGCTCTTCAAATAGTAGTCGTGCAATTGGAAAATAACCGAGGAACAGGACCAACCATCTCTCACAAAATCGTTGATGAATTTGTTAATGCTATCTACATCCTTGGTTGCAAGCGTTTCTACTATTTTTGTGATAATAGTGGAAGGAACTATACCAGCTAATTCTTCTACTTGTGGAATAGTCACTGTTCCTGTCTTGGTAAAATTTTTGCTCTTTGAAGCCGATTGCAAAAGTGTGATAGCTCTTCTTAAATCACCATATGAGATCTCTAATATTTTTTCTAAACTTTTCTCTTCATATTTAACGTTTTCCATCTTAGCAACATGCTCTAGTCTATTTAATGCGTCTGAAGAATCCAGAGCTTTGAATCTGAATTTTGAGCACCTTGAAGCCAGTGGATCAATAATTCTAGTCACGTAGTTACAGATCATACAAAATCTAGTCACACTAGAATATGTCTCCATCGTTCTACGAAGTGCACTTTGAGCATCAGAGGTCATCGAATCAGCCTCATCTAGTATGATAATTTTATATGGAGGGCAAGGATATTTCGCTAGATCTTCTTTTGAAGGCTTAGATACTGTTAACCTAGCAAAATTCTTAACTTTTTCTCTGACAATAGATATACCACGTTCATCTGAAGCATTTAATTCAAGGACTCTTGACTTGGATAAATTGGGACCAAATAGCTCCCTCGTAAGTGCCAATATAGTGGATGTTTTCCCAGTGCCTGGAGGCCCATAAAATAACATATGAGGAAGGTTAGCAGACTCTAACGTTTTCTTTAAGACTTTGACGGCATGGTCCTGAGCTGCTACATCGTCTAACTTGGCAGGTCTATATTTCTCGATCCATGGTTTATTCTGTTCAGAATTCCCAGTCAAATCGACTTTACGCCTTTTATTACCTCCAATTGCATCCACCAAACTCATTTCCCCTACTGATAAACCACTTCTAAGGGCTACGAAGGAGTACTTGGGCCACTGTAATGAGCTGAATAGATTACGTGCTTATACTATAGAATTTTTATAAATCGCGTGTCTATCGAGACTAAATCACGTGAGACAAAACTCTGACACGTCCTAAGAGGTCGAGGGACTGTTTGTGAACAAACGCGAGCTGTATCAGTGTCTTGGTAGTAGAGTTCAGATCATTGATGCAAGTTACCAGAAGGGGCACCATCCAATGTAGTGTTGACACAGATTTTGTACTGATGTAGACTGTTGAATTAATTTATCCACTTGATTTACTACTGTGAGCTCCTCATGATCTTTGATATCATTCCCTGTTAACTTGTCAGATATTCTTTTCAGGACGAAGATGGCTCTAGCAGAGTTAGATTCAACTTTATGCTCTCTTTCCATTTTTAAGGCCTCTTCTCTTGTAATGACTCCCTTACCTAAGAAATCGGACGGTTTTATAGAAGATAGTTGGATCCCCGTGCTTTCAAGAATCTTTTCCCTAGGTAAGTCGAAACTCCATCGGATTAGAGGGTCAAACGCAAAGGCTTCAAGGATGGCCATTAAGGATTCTTTATTATCTCTCAACACTCTCATAACATGCTCGGAAGTAATCCGGAAACTTCCTTCGACACCTCCAACTTCCATAGCGTTCCGTAGCATTCTCGTTAATCTGAATGGAACTCTTTCCGGGAACTTATCTCTCAATATGGCGGCTTCGAAACAATCACCAAAATCAATATGCACCACTTTACCAGTAGCGCGGTCTAGCATCAAATTGCTTGGGTGTCTATCACCTAGTCCTAAAATGTACCCAGTCATAGACATCACTGCGAGTGATCTAGTGTACGTCGTTCTTCTTTCTAGCCATGATTCTGATGATTTACTCTTGAGCCATAAGATCTGTGCTAAATCTTGGCCTTTGGTGTTTTCCATGGAATATTCGAACACTTCCGTCTTTTGCAGTAAAGTCAAGTTGTCATAATCTGGGGCCATTTGTAGCATAACCCAGTGCTCGATGTTTAAAGGAACTTTATTCGAGTCTCTATATTCCTTAATCAATACATGGAATGTATCACTGTTCCTTACCCAACCTAGTAATCCAGAGTTCGGGGACAGTGGGATGGCAGGAAATTGGCTTATATCCAGATGGCGTCTAAAGGACTCTGCATCATTTTGTAAAAGTGTGTTCACTAAACCGAACAATTGCATAACCAGACTATCCTGCCGAATATCCTCATGCCCTTTCAGAGCATACTTGTACATTTTACCATCACTTCCAATCATAGTAACTTTACGGGGCCGTTGTTTTGAAGCAATTACTGTAAAGGAAGGTTCAAAACTTCTAATAGAAATCAGTGGAGAATTCACAGCATATGTACCTGGTATCGCAAGTTCAAGGTCCTGAGATGCAAGCAGCTTTGGTGATACATGTTTTAAATCGAGTGCTTGCAATTGCGATAGTAATTTGCTTATCTTCCTGAAAACTCCATAATATATATCCCATGCTTGGTTCAGACTATTCACATCCTTCGTAGTCTTATATTTATTCAACCAACTAAAAGCTACACTGAGCTCTCTACCGTAAGAATTTTGAAAAGATATTTCACGCAAAGTTTCTGGGCCATTATTCAGCATGGCATGCAAAGGTTCTAGGATTGACAGCATGTTATCGATATTATTTTCTCCAAAATATTGTCTGCTAGCATTTTCAAGGCCCTCATACCATTGTTCATGCCATAGAACGGCAACTCTAATAAGCTCCCTACTGACTAATTCCGCTTGATCAACCAAAGTCAAGCTATGTGCTCTCATTTTAGAGATGATAGACAGCGCTGCCTTCTGCCTGGAAACAGATTCTGACTTGATAGCAACAGTTAGTGGATAGACTAAAGCCTGGGGATGAGATTTGCCTAAATCAGCTAACAATGCTAGAAGAGACCTGCTCACTAGAGGGTCGCGTTGATGAATTCGTGAGATTAGCTGTGGTAAAACCTCCAACCAAGTGCCGATTTTCACCATTTGAAAACCTTCCTGCATTGCTTCAGACGCTTCCTTAGAACCTCCAAATGTAAACCATAGCGTTAGAAGCCTTAGTGCATCTTGCAAAGAGCTAGCTTCTGATAGTGCAACAGAATGGAAGAAACCTTTGATTGCGGGGACTACATGGCGATGGAGTAGTTCAGGACTGCAAAGTTTGCCATTCGAAAGAAATGCAGTGTATCCAATTGTCCCGTCACTGTTATCTTGATCGGATTTTGGTTTGGTAGTATGTATACCACCCAGCTGGTCTTTTGAGGACAAGATAGAAACTACCTCAAAGTTCGAAAGGGCCCAGTTGTGCCAGGCATTGTAGGAAGACCTATCATAGTTTGTTGCAAGAAGATATGAACTCAAAACTGCATCCGCATCTTTTGTCCTCCAATTGGGCTCTAGAGTAGCCCTCCAATCACCTTGCTTAAGGAAGCATTTAGAGAGAAGTTTAGTGTATTCATACTTTTTACTTTCAGTTAATTTGCTAGCGGCGTAATTCTGTGTGCTGGGGTTACTGAGATTAATTCCTAGCAAATTGGCTAGAGTAGAGGTAAAGGTAATCAGCTGATTCAAAGCCTTTTTTTGTTCGCCCGAAGTCCACATATACTTCACTTTTGAATATATGACAGATGGTGATGCCTCTGCAATATTAGGCAAAGTTGGATCAGTAGAAGTTTGAAACAAGGAGTTCAAAACATTTTCAGCTAAGTGCTTACGATCCGACTTCCTTGCTAAATCCGCAAATTTAATCCAAATATCTTCGTTTTCACTTGGTTTGAAGATTAAGGATCTTACACGTAGTACTTTCTCCCAAACATCTACGTTTTGCTGGATACCAACCAGTCTCTTGTCCCAATTACGTTCATACCTTGATAGAAGCTCAGAATTCTTTGGAAGTTGCTTGTACGAGATAATTTCTTCCAGCTCAGATATGATCTGCGTTCTCACAACAACATTGTAAGCTCTGTTGTAACTTTCGTTAACTAAAGCAGACAGTTCTTTGGCAAGTAAATCTCTAGCAACTTCTATGTGCTTAGTCGCAGCAGTAAAATCATACCGATGGATACAAAGGACAGACTCATATAGTTGCCTGTCATGAGATCCCTTATCCATTGATTTGACATACTGAGGTAACATCGGCCAGTCCTGTAACATCCAAGCAGCGCCGGCTGCCAACGGAGCAACTTGCTCTTTTATATTAAGCTCAGCATTTGGCCACTGTTCAGACACTAAATATAAAAGCTTCTTCCATTCCCCTAGAGCATAAAGGGATCTCATTTTGCCAAGTGTAACGTCTGGAGAGCTTTCTCCCGATACCTCTCTTTCTTCATAAGATGCAAGAGCATCTGACCATCTTTGAAGCTTCTCATACCACTTTTCACGCAACTGAAGATTATGATGCCGCTGTGAATATTTTAGTAACCCTATCGAAGCATCAGTCTGGTGAAGCCTATTGTTTATATTAATTAGCGATTCAACTGTTAAAGGACTGGGATTCTCACGGAATTCAAGCTCTTTATAGTGTAATGCTTTCACATATGCTTTACAACTCTGAGAGTACTCACCCAGTTCTTGAGGAGAAATCGGTAATGGTTTAACATCATGTTCCATAAACTCAGCAAGATTTAGTAATCTTTCATATATTTCTGATGGTGTTTGGTCAGATGATAGTGCTGCACATAGACTTTTTGCCAAATCACTTTGATTGGATGCATCAAGTTCTTTCCAACAACTGGCAAATGAAGAATTAAACAAATCCAATGCCAAAGGGTAATACAACCCTACTAAGCCTGAGCAGGTTCTTAAAGCTGGTATAGGCGATTCTTTTAGCAATTGTATGGTTAATTTACGAAACCACTCCTGCCAGTCTTCCTTACTTCTCACAAAGTTACAATTCCACGTATTCTTTAAGTTTGCTTTATTTAAAGGCAGTTTCTGAACACTATTTGTTGAATCAAAGGGGTGTGTGGTATCCTCAAACATATCTTTATCAAAAACGACGTTCGTTGGCAAGCCTTCATTGTTCAGTAGTTTATTCACCAACTGCTCATATATTGTATGTTGAATTCTATTCTTCACCATTGTCTTGTTTATGAGTGGAATGAAAACAACAAATTCTTTATTCATCTGCAACATCAATAGACATAATGTGTTCATGGATGCTTTTATCAATTCTCTATCTTCACCACTCAGTATCCGAATAAGACTTTGAATAATACGTGACGACATTTCGGACAAACTTATAGTTTTTGCTAGTTTCCCCAATGTGATAATAGCATTTTTCCGTAAACTTCCTGCTGAAAGTTCCATCATCCTTATAATTGTAGGTAAAACCAGGTAGCCGTGATAATCGAGATTTTGTCCAAATAAAACAAGAGTTTTCAGAATCTTCGTTGATATGTGCTTTTTGTTCGAGCCATCCTCATTAAGTACCTTTAAAAAAAGTGACAATGTAATAGGAACATACCTCTTGAACTCTACCCCTGTAGATTTTGATATTGCCTCAATCACTGATAAAATGGTGTCTTGCAAATGTGCAGTCTGGAAAAACTCCCTGATCATTTCATATATGACATCAACGTATGGGATAATGTCCGCTCCGGCAATCAGAATAAGTACACTTAGCTGCTGAAAATAGAAGTCTAAGAAAGAAGGCGGACAATCTTTCATTACTCTTAGAATTCCAGGAATTATATCCTCCAATACTTGATCATATTTGCTACCCAAGTCTCTGAATATGTGGGTGAGAGACTGAACAATAGATGTATGGTGGGGAGCCAAAGATGGATCGTTCAATAGCCTCATTAGGTTGCTTATAACAACCTTTGGATAATATTCGCTATCAGACAATGTTGTTCCTTGCATCAATAGAGCAACGTCTACAGACGGGAGATTCTGATTAGATTCGTTTTTAGAGCTGGAAGTTACTTCAATTTCCTTATGTTTGTAGGGATCTAGAGCGCCTAAAATACCAATTAACTTGACAGTTTCTCTCCGTATGTTTTCGCCATTATCAGTCTTTAGAATATTTAGCAGGATGTTCAACAACTCAGGATAATCTAGAAGTGGATCAATGACATAACCAGTGGCAGAGACAAGCTGTCCTAATGTCTTCAAAGCGATATCTCTTTTAAATGGGTTTGACTGCTCTTTACAGGTCTTTATAACTAAGGGCATTACATTAGACAGATATGGTTTCATATCATCCCCAGTAACTAAAGACAATTCCCCTAGAGCCCTCAAAGCAATACCTGCTACATTTGAAGACGTATCAGCAGTAGCAGCCAGTAATGCCTTTAAAACAGGACTTAGAAAAGATTTCGAAACCTGTTTATTCGAACCCACCACTAGTTGAAGCAAAGTAATGCATTCTTCTTTTTTGCCAGGCCAAAAAATATATTCGAGCTCAGTCAGTAGCTTCAAAAGTATTTTGTTTAGCTGGGGAACAAGGTATGCAGGGTTAACTTCACTTAGTCTGCTTAGTAGCATTAATGTTTCTTTTTGAATGTCAAATACTTCATCATTAACGGCAGTAAATAATAGTTTTAAGTTGTCAGGTTGAGCAAGTTGTGCATCAAATATCGGATGGAGGTGTTGCAAAATACCTAATCGTATATCTGCTGCAGGATCTGTAAGAGCCATGATTAATAGCTTACTCAATACTTCTGAGAGAGATGATACAAGGTACTCTGGGCTTGTAGTTGATTTCACTTCCTTGGAAAAAATATCACAAACAGTAATAGCCGCCAATTTCCTCAATAGGATGTTATTTTCATCTGTGTAGCTCATAATAACATACCTTCCAAAATTCGCCAGTGGCTCAGTCCAATTAAATCTGTGCATTATTCTTAATGCTTGGATTACAGTTTGTGCATCTTTTGTGTCGTCGTTTGGCTCGTCATTTTTATTGAAAATGTTCTTATTTCTCCATTCTCGAGCTTTATCGAGTGACACGGGTCTTGAAATTAAAGGACTGTATTTTTCACCAGAGAGGTATAAGCAAATGGTCCGTAGGATACTTTGGTTGATAGATTGTGATAATGCCGGTATTTTATCCATAATTAACATCAAAGTTTGTTCCATATAATCTGATAACGTGCTTGCTAATATGAGACTAAGCAAATTTCTACGAAGATATTTGGCTAAAACGGGCCCCATTGATAGTGCTAATTTACCAATGCAATAAAATAAAGCTTTCTCATATGCTATTCGTATTTTAAACTTTTTCTGCAGACAGTCCTCAAAATTGGATAAAACTGGATCCAAATATGGTAAAAATTTAGAGCCAAGTTGATAGGCAATATCTCCAATAGACACAAACATTGCAGATCTATCCGATGACATAGTAGAGTTTATTTTCATGTTTCTAAATGCTTTCAAATAATGGTTCATAACAGGTTCTAAAAAAGTTGACAAGAATTTTTTCTTATCTATGACGGCTAAACGCGGTATAATCCTGTACACCTCCAATCTCACAACATCTAATTTGTGCTCTTTGTAATTCATACAATTCTTGAAGAGATCATTGCTTTTGCTCTTTATAAATTTATCGTCTTCCAGCTTCAAGAGTTCGCTATACGCGAGTAAAGCGGCATGGATAGACTCTGCAGTACCTAAATCAAGACTATGGCTACATCCAGCATAAAGCTTGACCACCCATTCATCTAATAGATCTTTTTTATCCCGGCTTGAAGCAACTCTTAAACATTTACCTAGCAGCGCTGCGGCATCGAGCCGAATTATTAATTTCGAATCTCTTAATGGTTTCCATACTTGGCTTAAGATATCATTAACATAAGAGTAAATAATGTATGGGGAATTGTCTGCTAACGCTCCTAAAACCAGTAAAGCAGCATGTTTGCGATATTCTTGTTTTACACTGGGATAAGTTTCAGCTGGAGAATTCAACCATTCCATTGACTGTTTTACTTCTAATTCAACTAACTCAGAGCTTACTGTTCCTCGAGGCGCTGTAAGCTTACCCAGAGTGTTAGCTGCAAGTTTCATAACTTCGACATCATTCGAGGGTATTACCATTCGAAGATAATTTGCCAATCTTGAAGTCTGGTTTGGTAATTCTTCCGTATGTGAATAAAATGATATGAGAGACGATACAGCTAGTATACCGCCAATTTTTTCCTCTGAAGTGGGACCGTGGATTAACTCAAATATTCTGTTGTTCAGCGTGTTACTGAATCTTTGGAATTGCTCAGCAGAAAGCTCTCTAAAAACTGATATCAGATTGGTCTTTAATTCAGAACATGCTATAAGTCTCTCTTCTTCACCAGCACTTTTCAGTTTGTCCAATAGTTCATTAAACGTAGACAAAGTTGAATCGAAATCAGAGGAATCTTTAATGGTATCGGGGTCATTAAATACCTTCGAGTCCTGCAATGTATTCGGTATTACTCTCCTGCTGTCTGAATTGGATCTTCTAACGCTAGATTGGTTTGATGAGTTTGCTAGTTTGTCATCTGAATGAGCATTAGGCAAGTGGTGTTTACCATTTCCTTGCTTGCGTTGTTTGTCCACTTTTCTTCGTAATGATAGCATTCTTTCCCTCAAAAAATGCGATTGAGGTTGTATAAGTTAACAGCAACAACTGTTTACTAGAAACGTTTAACGTGCTTCTATGAATTCGTTTTCAGAAAGTAGAGTTACAATATTCTAATCCATCTACTGCAGGCGTATAAATAGTGCGTTAAAGCGTAGTATATAAAATTAATAGATTCCCACTGTTAATGGTCACTTTTATAGAGATACCCAGTGAAACATGAAAAATACAATGAGACTAGCACTTGGTTGTGATATTGGTGTTAATTAAGAATATAAATATATGTGTTGTACTATGAAGCTGTTCAGCTAAGTAGCAACTTTTACAACTAATTATTAAAATTATGGAAGTTTCAAAAAACCGTGTTCTTGAGCAGTTTAGAGATTTGATATACTATTAACAACATCTAAATGATGATGAACAACTTTCTTGGCTCTTTTTGCGGGTTTTGTATCTTTAGAGCCTGTCAAAATCCTTGTGGAGGATGTTGGCGAAGAAGAAGAAGAGCTTGGATGAGGATCACTAGCAATATCTAACAGAGATCTTGGCTTGAAAACGTCATTCTGTTCTGCGATAGTAGCTGAATCATCATTTTGATCTCCTAAAAGTAGCTCACTTTCCTCCTCCAATTCATCAACATCAACACATGTTTCCAAATTTTCAAACCATGGGTCTAAAAACAAATCATCCATTGTGTACCTTGTTGTAAAATTTGGATCAGCCAGTCTCCATGCAACTCTTGAGACGTCTGTGTTTTTAAAGCATTTTGCATACGAGTATTCTACGCCTGGTCCAGGGTGTTTATGGCATTTATTCTTATTTCTAAACCATACGTTTGAATGCGTGCAATAATTCTCATAGGAAGTTTCATAATCTCTAAATTTTGCATCTTTACTGCATGATTCTGCAAACGGTATCATACTGTTCATTAGAGTAAACAGTAGTATACCCAAAGAATAGCAGTCAATAGCCAATGGGTTGTAGTTTTTATGTAACTCTTTGGAGTATTTTTTCTTCGCGTCCCAATACATCACTTCAGGTGGCGCATAAGGCGGTGAACCTATCATCCCTGCATTCTCTTTGACAGGACTGCTGTAATCCTTGGGGTCTGTGTGATACCAGTCTGATATACCGAAATCTGTCACTTTACAAATACCGCCATCGCAAATCAAAACGTTTTCGGGCTTTAAATCTCTATGGGCTATACCGTTGTCATGCATGAACTTAATACCGTTGGCGACTTGTTTGAAGATGCAATACTTTTCGCTAACAGCTATTTTCCTCCAACCTGTCCTAGTGATTAAATGGAATAGATCAAATCTACCTAATTCCATCACGTAACCCCAGCCTTTCGTCATGACATCAGAGGTGGTCAATTTACATAGCTCGTAGACTCCGACAACATTAACGCTCCCCACTTTGTTGACGTTCTTCTCTCTTGTCAAATGCTTCCCAATGACAAATTCCTTTACACACCTTTTATAATACTGTTCATCATTTTCATCATAAATCATATTCAGTTTCTTGAACGCATACACTTTCGTATTCTTCCTACTAATCTTCCGGCGGTTTGGTAAGATTCGCTTCACCTCACTACTACCACCGCTGCCTATTATCTTCCTATTATCTTCAAATTTGAAATTATCCAATAAACTAGGCGAATAGCTTTGTTGGAAATCTGGAGGCAAGTACTCATTAGGGTTGACAATTGGGTTGTTTAGAGCTCTATGCTTTGCTTCCCCATCATGCAAATAGAAGCTTACATCCTTCTTTGAGTTGAATGTTTCGGTAGAAGGCCTGTTTATCCCATAAGGGTTATAAACCATGGGCTTCTTTCTATCCAAATGGAGTGCACTGCTGCTAGCGCTACCGTTTGTGCTTGTACTTGACACAGTGGTCGAGCTGTCGGCAAGCGTAGCATGCCCTTTAGAGAACGGATTACTGCTGTGTGACAAGAGCTTTCTGGTACTAGACGACATAGCAATGCTTTTGCTCGAAGAAGATGCACTAGTGGGCAATGTGTTCTTCTTCTTCAATTCATGTCTAGCAGGTGAAGAACTCGCCATTGTTCCAGTAGCAGCTTCGTCAAACGTCTTCGCGTCTCTCAACTTCCTTCCGAATAAGCGAAACGGATGGTTATTGGGTGAAACAGCAGTACTACTCGTCATCTTGTGTATTTGATATTTAGCCACTCGTCAACGGATGCTCCAATACAATTGTCAAGCCAGCACCGACGCAAAAGTGTTCAATAGTTGGAATGCTTTTAATCGACTTCTCCTGTGCCTTACCCCAGGAATATAGAATACATATAAAAGCAATATTACAACAATGCCTCTACACCCCACGAGCGAAAAAAAACAATTATTCAAAATTCCACAGTCAATGGGAAAGCTTGCTTTTTAATTGAGAATGCCTCGCTCCACTGACTAACGCAATGTCTCATGTAAATTAAGTAGCGATGACCTTTGGAACATGCGACTTTTTTAGTCGCAATGAAAAATTTTCATTGTCCCGCTTTTTAATGTAAACCCCGAAGACCAGCACGGGCAACAAGGCTAGCCATCTAGGGTTCGTCACACGCATGCTTCGGTGTCCGCTTCCCCTGGTAACTAGCAGCCGAAGGCGAGGGTTGTGGAGCACAGAGAAGCGTGAGCGTTGTGAGTTCCCCTCGGTTCAAACGTAAAGGCGTTTTAAATTCACACGTGGGGTAATTTGACAAAAGGTTTGAAGCCGCAGGGGAGGAGTAAAATTACATCAGAGACAACCTGCTGCCAATGTCAGCAGACAGTTCTCCGTTAGCCATGTTGCCCTCTCTACTACCTTGAAATGCGTCATAGATGGCTTTTAATTTTTGTAACTCTCTTGCCGATATACTTGCATTTGTTTCGGCCAATGCTTCCATTAAATCGTTCGATGATATAACCATATCGGGGTCATCGTTAAGAGTTTCTTTATCAGCCTCCTTGACCGCACGTTGCTGTTCCTTTACCGGTGATTCTTTGACATTTGCTTGTGAATCCAGCAGCCGTGCTACAAACTTTGCTCTATCGGTTGTAGTTTCTTGCTCATTGACAATGGAAAATTCGGAACCAGCATACGCTGGATCTGTTTCTTCCAGTTCACCCACTGTGGTGAGTCTAGATTGCAATTTGCCATGTACTCTTTTCAAATAAGCATTAAAACATATGGCTTGTAAGTCTGCACCTGAGTAGCCATTAGTTCTCTTTGCAATCGCTTCAAGGGATGCTGTGTTATCCACATGCAGTTGACCTGTCGCAGTAGCGCTTTTCAGGATATCTAGCCGTTCTGCCTCGTTTGGTATCCCACATAGCACGCTCTTATCAAGTCTTCCCGGCCGTAGCAATGCTGGGTCAATTAAATCAGGACGGCTTGTCGCTGCCAGCACGTACACGCCGTCTAGACCTTCCGCACCGTCCATTTGCGTCAGAAGTTGGTTCACCACTCTATCAGTGACACCTGTAGAATCGTGACCTCTCTTTGGCGCAATGGAATCAAACTCATCGAAGAATAAGATACAAGGTTTAACCGCTTCTGCTCTTTCGAATAATTCCCTGACGTTCTGTTCACTGGCACCAATGAACTTGTTTAAGATTTCCGGACCCTTCACTGATATGAAATTTAACCCACATTGAGATGCTACGGCACTGGCAAGCATGGTCTTCCCACAACCAGGGTAACCGTATAGTAAAATCCCTGATCTTAATCTCAAGGGGCAGTTCTTGAAAATGGGAGCGTATTTTGTGGGCCATTCTAAAGTCTCTAATAGGATCTGTTTGGCCTCAGCGAGAGCACCAATCTGACCCCATTTCACCGAGCTCCCCGAACCCTTCTTGTTTAACTTGACATTTTGCAACGTAGTGGTGGTAAAGTTGGACACTATCTTATCAAATGCCTTGTAGTCAATGGTATGTTGACCTATATGATACTCGTGGAACAATTTTAGGGCAAAACTCTTCAAATCGTGTGGAGAATAACCTTCGAGTTCTCTAGCAACATCTGCCAACTCCAACGAAGACCCATCTAAGATAAGAGAACCATTAATTTGAGTTAAGAAACAGTCCAATAGTTTTACTCTTTCATCCCGAGTGGGTGCTTTTAATGTCCAGGACTTGCCAATAAAGTGACTATCAAATAATTCTTTATCAAGTAAGTCTTTGTTTTTAGTAGAGAAAATCATCGAGACGGAGTTTGGCAATTGAGAATTGATTTTCTGAAAAGTTTTAATAAAGAAGTTTACTACCTTCTGTGGGACACTGTTTTTAGAGTTCTCGTCACTTGACACCTGAGTAAACGTAAAGTCTGCATTGTCAAACATGAAGACACAGGGTCTATACCAATAAACCAGACTAACCCAGTCCATAATTATTTTCTTCATCTTATCGAAACTATAACTCTCTACAATTTTTTCACAATCAATAAATTGAACGCGATGAGATCCTTCGAGAGTTAACTTTCTTCCGATTTCTTTTAGTAACATTGTCTTACCCATTCCTTGGCCTCCTTCCAGCACTATACCGCTTTGAGGAATGAAAGGTGATCTTAAATATTCAACAATATCCCTTGGTATGTTATTTGCTGCCACAAATTGGTCATTTGTTTGTGAAGGATCATCGGCAAGCTCCTTCAATTCAGTTCTTAGTCCCGTAGTGTTTTTCTTTGAGTTATAAAAATTGAAAGTTATATTATCACCTCCACTGAATTGGATTATTTGCTTGTGATTCCCAGTTTTTGATAACAATTCAATTAAAATATCGAATTCTTGGAAATAAGTATAGTTCGTTAAAAGATTATTTTTCAACAACGGAAGGTAAGTTTCTGGAGGTGTCCTTTGAATATTCGACTTATAGCAATGAATTAAAACCTCTGCCCCGTTAGCATTCGCCTTCCATAAGTCACTCCGATCTTCAATAAATTCTAATTTAATTTTGACGCCATTGTTATTTTTTTGTGAAGTGAGTAAGGAGTTCCATACTATTGGAGACAATATGATACTTTGTGGAGGAATTGTTACCTGTTCATTATCGTAATTTGGTAAAGGTAAACATTCCACTGCAATTGTGGTATTACATTGCAGGTCTGTGTCCTTTAGAGTCTTTGCAATAGTTTTATCATGCAAATAATTTTTCACAGTAGAGACCATAGCAAACCTCGATTTCAACTCTTGATCATGAATAAACACAACAAAGGACGACTTATAACTTTCAGATATTTCTCTTTGAATAGCTCGCTTATAGTTTACTGAGATTACTTCGATATCCTGGTTGTTTAATCTTTGAGTGCCATTCTTTTTCTTCCTATTCTCGTTCTCTTTTGATTCAATTATAATTAAGGTTCCTTCTCCTAATCTTTTCACTACTTGTGGATCAGACACTTTACCTTGACTGTCGACGCATTTTTGTATCTCGAACTTGCAAACCAAGTTTTGTCCAATGTAACAAATGATGAATTTTGAATCTGTTGACACTATTTTCGTTTGGTTCAATATTTCATTAGTCAAGTACACAGAGTTTTTCTCTGCAATTTCCCAATCGTCACTTGAGACTGGCACTACATGAACCTCGGACCAAGGCTCATTTTCTTTGATAAAATTCAACACTTTCAAATTAATGGATTCTTTATTCGTGAGCCCGAATTGACTTGCCAGTACAGGGTTCATCTCTAAGCAATCCGTGCCACAATCAAACCCATCCCAAGCTACTGCCCATTTGTCGTTTATTCGGAAATAAAAATCTTGTATAACGATCCCCGAATCAAAGATGGTCGTCGCGAGCCTATTTGGCAACCTTACGAAATTGCCCTTTATTTCATTATTGTAAACTAGTAGAAGGGTCTGTTCTAACATATCCACAGGCACTCAATGGGGACCGGTAGGAACAGTACTCAGACTGTGTGTTCCCCGAGATGGATGTGATTATTATATTTAAAGGTTTTTTCTTAAGAGCAAACGAGGCTCTCCATATAAATACCCATTATTAAGCTGGCCTGGGGTTTGCGCGACTCGTACCAACAGCGCCTATATCCCTAACATGGCTATACGGTTCATCGTGTGCTTCAACAAACAAGGAGTAGTTAGACTGATACGATGGTATGGCACGCCCGAGGGCCCCACCTCCGAGTTGATCCCACAGATATACAGACTGATCAGTAGTAGAGACCATCGACATCAAAGCAATTTTGTGGATTTCTCTCCCACAACGAAGCTGGTGTACAAACGGTATGCGGGGCTGTATTTCGTTTTTGGTGTCGACCGGGAGGACGAGGAATCCATCTACTTATCACACATCCATCTGTTTGTCCAAGTGCTCGATGGGTTCTTCGGCAACGTTTGCGAATTGGACATCGTGTTCAACTTTTACAAAGCGTACATGGTCATGGACGAGATGTTTCTTGGCGGAGAGATCCAGGAAGTCTCCAAGGAGCGGTTGGTCGAAAGGCTCAGCTCCATTGATAGGCTGGATTGAGACCTACACAGTCAAAGGAAAAGAATTCATCATTAGACATTATTTACGGATTTTGTACCATTATGTAGTTGTATAGAGCTGCCTGCCGACGTGCTAGTGCAGATAGTAGCCCTCAAACATGTAATATTCGATCTCTGCACTGGGTTCCAAGTCGAACTGGATCGCAGATCTCCGGCTCAACTCACGGTGCGTTGCGGTGCGAGACTCAGCGGAACACGTCCGTTTCGCCTCTTTGCAAGGCGGGTCCTCGATGTGCCGTTTCAATTGAGGCATTCTACGTCGGCGCATGGCTCAATGGAAACCATATGGGCGGACAGTAGTGGGATTGGCTTTGGACGCACTTCAATGGCGATGGCTAGCAATTCTTTTTTGTCACGTGCGAGAGGCGCGTAACCCGCGAATCATCACGTGATAGAAACGCGACGCACACGTGACATGAATATCACGTGCAACTTCAAATGCGCATCACGTGCACGTGCCCGCCTTTCCTGCATTGGGACACATGTAAACAGTTTCCGGTCGAGACGGTCGCCCTGTTTGGGGAAAAAAGGGAGTCGCAACAGGGGATGCAATCCCGCCCTGGGCTCGCTCCGTAGGAGATATTGCCGCAGTAACCCTCAAAGTTTTACCGCTTCGGGACACACGCCCCCCTTCGTCGAGAAGACACAGAAGCACTTCAATATGCCCAAACTCGGCCACAATGTCCCAAAAGGGTAGTCGGCGAGGGTTCTGCGACCCAACAGGGAACTCATGTAAACAAACCGAGGAGTGCCATTGCTTCTCGAGCCAAGATTTGCGTTGGCCATCGCCCATGGTTCGTCCGTTGGGTCCTTGAGACAATGTGGCCTCGGACTCACATTCGAGGTGTTGGAATATATATATGGAGTGCCGATGTATGTGGGAGTGCCAAATGTATTCTCTCCGTTTGGGATAGCTTTAAGTTTTTGTAGTGCCACAGAGTAACGAACAGAAATTCGGACTTATCACGCCATGAAAGTCTTCAAGAGCTTGTTACATTTTTTCACAGTGTTTTTCTTTGCCGGGAATGTCCTGCTATTAATTCTGATTATGATGTCGGGTTCCTCGGATGATTATCCGATCAGCCGTTTCTATTGGGTGGAAGGTGACACCAGCGGGATTCCCAACGCTCCTGATATGACTAGGTGGACGTTTTGGGGTGCTTGCGAACGTGTTGACGGTCGCACAGATTGTCACAACGTTGGTGGACCCGCGGTGCCAATGAACCCGGCTAACAACTTTAGGACTGAGACCAATGTTCCTCACAAGTTTATCTCGAAGAAACGGTCGATTTTCTATCTGAGTAGATTCTATTTCGTATTCTTCTGGATTGCACTATGCTTCATCGGTACTTCGTTCTGTTTAATCTTGCTCACCGCAGTGTTCCCACATTTTTTGGAGACCATCTTAGTGCTGAGCTCTGTAGGGTGTATCTTCAACTGTCTCGCAGTTATCCTGGTCACTGCCGTTGCTGCGTTGGCCAAGAAGGCGTTCACAGACGACAACCGTCACGGGAAGATCGGTGCCTCGTTGATGGGTATGGCATGGGCCACGTTTGTTCTATCCATCTGTAATGCTGCGTTTGGAGGATACCTATGGGGGTCCCACAGAAGGGGCAACTACGGTAACAACGACGAAGGCTTCTTCAAGAAGTATGCCGGAAACAACAACATGGTTGTCGAACCTGCCATGGATCCATACGACGCACAGGACCCAACCGCCACAGTACCTCAAGAGGAGAACCAACACAAGGGTATCAAGTTCTTTACAGTGAGGAAGGCTCAAAAGGAGCAACCTCAGGACGATGAATCCGTGTAAAATACCATACCCCCCCGCGAAACTTCACCCATCCAACTGCAATCCAACGGTTGCTTTTAGTTAATTCAATATCCTAATACTAATACTAATAATAATATTAATCATGTACTACAACCTATACCTTATATATAGTTCTTTGTTGCTGCCTTATACTCGCAAGCATTGTACAAAGCTGTCTTAATCGATTATTAACGCACGGTTTATAACAATTTATACATTGCACCACACTTTACGGACCAGACAGGATCAGTTGCGCACTCAGAGATATTGTTGACACGAATGAACTATAACCAGAGGTCTGCTGTCTCTACAGTGCCCAGCGCTGCTACGCTGCGTGTTGGTTTCATCGGGTTATCGACATCCAAAGGTTGGGCCATAAAGACCCATTATCCGGCGATCTTGCAACTGTCGTCGCAGTACCAAATTGTGGCTTTGTACAATACCAAGTTCGAGAGGTCAGAAGCAACCATCAGGGCCTTGAACTTGACCCATGCGATCGCCTACCCGACGATTGAGTCCTTTGCAACTGCGGGAAACGTAGACATGATAGTCATTTCCGTACAACCGTCCCAGATGTACCCGTTGGTGATCCCATTGTTGGAGCATTCGAGGCAGAACACTAGTTTGAAGTACTTGTTTGTAGAGTGGGCAATGGGTTGCTCACTAGACCAAGCAGAGATTATCTACAAAGCGGCAAGGAATAGAGGCTTACAGACCATCATCTCACTGCAAGGCAGGAAATCTCCTTATATCCTTAGAGCCAAGGAGCTGATCAGCCAAGGCTACATTGGCCAGATCAACTCCATTGAAGTGGCAGGCAATGCCGCTTGGTACGGGCTGGAGAGACCTGCCAAATCCCCGAGTTACATGTATGAACTCGGGTCCGGCTCGGATTTAGTAACCAACACGTTTGGCCACACCATTGACTTGATATCATACATGACCAACTCATATTTTGGTATCATCAATTCCATGGTGTTCAACAACATCCCCGAACAAGATGTACTGGACGAGAAGGGAAACAAGACCGGTAAAAAGGCGGAAAAATCGGTCCCAGACCATTTGTTGTTCCAAGGGACTTTAATCAGAGGCAATGTACCAGTGTCAGTCAGTATTAAGGGGGGAAAACCTACCAAGAAGTTTACTAAGAATCTGGTTATCGACATCCATGGTACTAAAGGTGATATTAAGTTAGAAGGTGATGCAGGGTTTGCAGAGATTTCCAATATTGTCCTGTATTACAGCGGAATAAGAACCAATGACCCAACGTTACCGACGAAGCAAGACGATGAATCAGGTAAGGAGATCATGGAGGTTTACCACTTGAGAAATTATGATGCTATCCTGGGTAACATTTTCAGACTTTATGAATCCATTGCCGATTTCCATTACAACACTAAGAAAGTTCCCAATCTACCAAATCAATTTATAATGCAAGGATTTGATTTTGACGGGTTCCCAACTCTCATGGACGCTCTTATCCTATACAGGTTAATCGATAGCGTTTACAGGAGCCATTTCACCGGGACCACACTAAATGTTGCAGATATATCAAATCATATCTAGCGATATTATTCACGAATTCATGCTCTATCATCAGAGCTTCCATTGCATATAATAATATATCCTTATATATATACGACGTTAATACAAGATCCTCAATAAAAAAATATCTGCTCTCAGATATTACTTGTCCTGATTTTGTTTAGCGTGTGTATCAACTCCTGAGGTTTATAATCGTCACTGACTTGTTTGCAGATGATATCTTGTTCAGAACCGCTCATCTTTAGAAACCCTTCACAAAGGTCCCCATCAATAACATTTCTAATTGGTGCGTAGTAACTTCTATAACTTTTATGTTCTCGTCCCACAATAGATGAATGACCTTCGGGAAGCATCGGTTTCTCCATGTTGGGCACAACGTCTGTAGCAGTAGAGTCTTGATCCACCTGTTTATTGTTATTCAAAGCCAGAGTCAACATCTCTAATCTAGCGATGCTTTCTTCTGTGGTTTTCAATAATTTAATTTGGCTTTTCGATAGTAATGGAACCAAGACACCTATCGAACCTTGCAACCCGCTATACATGATTACTGGCCGATCTGAAAGTTGCAAAGATTCAATAACTGAAAAGTTAATTATGATATCATTCACATAGATATGGCACTTTAATTCCAACTTGTATGGACATTCAGATAAATTAGAGGACAAGGGATTTGGGTTTACACGACTTGCAGCTAGAGTATAATCTTGTGGGACTCTTAAAATCCAACAGTTTCCAAATTTATCTCCTCCAACAACACTTAGCTCATCAATAAAGGTCAACGCTGTGGTATGTCGTTTTGTGATATCATCCGCTATGGCAACAAGTTTATCTTGTGTCTCGTCAAATTGGAGTACTACCACAGATTCCTTCACGTCTCCTATGGCTACCTTTTCGTCTTCCCAAGTGGATATACAAGTCACATTGGTGATGTATTTCGGTAAGGGACTAATATTTTTGACTAGAAGTTGCTTCTTCCCTAAACTGTATAGAACCAAGTTCCCTTGCAAAGTTAAAAGTAGCATTTTTCTGAAGGCACTCAATGCATACAAAGGTATACCAATTGGTGTGTCATGAATATGTTCCAGATCGAAATTCTTGGATTGATCATCTATTTTAATTAAGAAGGTCTTCAATACAAGATCCTTTGTAAAGACAACTAAATGTGCAGACCTCTTGGTAAAATTAATAATCGTTGCTTTTGTAATTTGGAAACCATCATGCTTTTTGTAGTTTTCAGTACCGCATGATAGTGGCGTTCCATCCGAATTTAGGAGATATGATCTGGAGATATCCTTTACGATAAGGGAATTCTGTATGATGAGGACGTTCCCATTTATGTCTAACGAAACAACATTTCGATAATCACGAGGATCCAGTTTAGAGTCATCTACATCTTCGCTATCATCGTCACTATCATCTTCTTGGACTTCATGCTTAATATTATCAACTACCCCTGCGGATTGTGGTGCAGCGGGGGATGGAAGTAGACAGTCTGTACAGTTGTACCACCGGTCAAACAAAAGGAAGTCTGTTATCTTTCCAATCTGTAAAGACCCGTTGCTTGAAATGGCACAACAACCATTTTGAACTAGGTCCTCGGTCACAAAGCTAAACAGGCTCCTAAGACTCCCAGAATTAATCGGAAGTTTAAGAGGTCTAATAAAAAAGATTCCAGATTTTTCCCACTGAACCCATGTGTACTGTGAATGGACAATCACAGATGAAGAGCTATGCTTCATGGTTGATGTTAAAAGTTGTTCGGAGTTATCTTCTTCATCCTCCTCATCTTCATCAAATGTATCTTTTGCTTGAAGAGTAATGTCCACATCCTCTAGGTATGAAAATGTCACTTCTTTGTTTCCTAAATACTTGCTTGTGACATCTGATATTTCTCCATTAGTTGGTGAAAATCTTGACCTTACATAAACGCCATTTTTCAGACCAATATGAAGGATATTATCGATAAGTAGACAGTCATGAATTTCATCACTGACATGCTGGAATGCAATCACTTCCAAGAAAGTATCTATTTCAGAAGTTTTCAACGAAACTATATGAACCAACTGATCCTCTGAGGTCCCCACCAGTAACAACTCACTTCTTCTCCTTTTATTCGTAGAGTATAACGAAACTTGGACAATATTATTTGTCATAGATAAAACTTTAGTCGATTCTATGAGTCTCTCAGGATCCTCAGGGTTGACTTCAAAATATACTATATCATTGTTAGAGAGTGCAATAACCAATTGTGATAGAGAAGAAGTTGCTGCAACGATAGTGATACCTGCTGGAGGGAACCATTCGTAGATGGCCTTGAACTCTTTCGAAGAGACATGGACAAAACTATTCTTGCAAACTTGGATAATGGACATTGGTGCTAGTGTGGCCATATGAATTGTTTGGTCGTTCTTTAAGATAAAAGGATTTGTTGATGGTAGTTTTAAATTGCTAATGGCGCCACTTTTAATACTGGAAAACATCGTAGAGTTGTTAAATGCCAGTACTAGTAAGCTATGAAATTTATCGGAAACCTTTACTTTCAAAGCCCATAAGCGTCTAGGGTTTGAAGGCAATGGTGAGGTAATTAACATATTGAAATTCACAGAGTTTTCTAACTGAATTAATTTATTTTGTATGGGCGAATTAGTCATTACCTTAATGAATGGATTGCATGCAAAAATTGTAGATAGATTTGGATTTAAAGTGAAGTGAGTGGATGAGATCCTTAAATTTTGTAACGTTGATAGCATTGGTTCATAATCTTTTATGACACTTGTCGTTTCCTGGGAACCTAAACTTTCAAACTGTAATAGATAAATTTCTCCATATTGTGCGTTACATAATAGGTAACCGTTCTTCAAAATTACCAATGAATCCGCTACAGGTATAGTATCGAAGTAACTCATAGAAACTAATGGTATGTTATCATTTTCCTTGTCGGGAGTGATCGATAATTTTATAAGATCACCTAGGTTATTTTGTAAAAGGATGAAGAAGTCGGACTTTAAAGTTTGTACTACACTTTTGATGATAGTGGTCTTAATGTCCTTATCACCGGCTCTTTTGGGCAACCTAGATTCTATGCTAAATTCGCCATTCATATCCTTAATTACAATGGAGTCTTCCAGTCCTACTAGGACAAATGAGTTTGTATAGTAATATTCTTGGTATGTGGTTCGTATACCATACTGAGTCAAGTCGGGTAAACTCATCAGAAAATTGGCAGACTGGGGCACCAGCAAGTCATTTTTCTTTACAATGTGGTTCAGACTTAAGTTCTGCTGATAGAAAATCAAATGGACATCGTTGCCTTGCGTAGAATCCATTTCCAATGATGCAAATGTGGGATTATCGTTGATTGTCACTGAACATGCTACTAATTGTAACGTGACCATTTCCTGCTTAATAGACTCGGAAGGAGATGAAATGACCAAGCTGTTGCTTCGATCACGGTTTATCAAATAACAGTATTTGAATTTCTGAACCGCAGAGACCATAATGCATCGGTGGTGTATATCCACGGCCAAATAGTAAATCGGCGACACTCTCCTTAAACCGGACCTCGTTAAAGGCTCAATCACTAAGGGGACAAGCTTATACTCAAGAGTCCCTGGATCGTATCTAATGGTCATTATGGATAAATTCCCAGAATCAGAGGTCAGGACCAAATGATCTACTGTAGAATTGACCGGTCTAATCAGAGCCATTTTTTGCAAAATACCAAATATTGGGAAACTAGCTAACCTATCGAACTGACCAGAGCTTACATCGAACAAGTCTATACAACTTTCTGTCATTAGACAGGCTTGCAAGGAACCGTGATCAAGAAACTTCCCTACACATGACTGCGTGTAATTCGTCTGCCGTTTCAACGTCAGGTGATAAAAGAAGGGATCGGACTTATCAATGAGCATACTTGTCCTTGCCTTGCACTCGCCAATCGACGTGACAATCGTGGCTCCAGTAGTGTATCTTAAGTATCGATGAGCAGCAAATTATATCAACTCTTGAAAGTGTTAGCCCTAGGGCTTGTGTAAGAAGGCAAGTATTTGGGGTTTCTAATGAGCCATTAGGGCAGCAGAACGCCGGGTAACAAAAAGAAACTAGACGAAAAAAAAAAAGCCCCTCTTGAAGCACAACCAGACTTTAGGGCTACGTATCTAGCCCTAACCGTCATACGAGGGCTCTCCCCCCTCAGTTGCAGTAACACGGTGTGAAATTTGTGGCACGCATTCCAAGGTTCCTCAATCTTCCATGCGGAAAGTGGCGGGGCAGACCTCGCGTCGGTTCCAACTCCCAATATACACCGTTCTTACCCGCACCGCTGCCACAGTGTGTCGGGGGAGTCGTGTTAGCGCTGCTTTAACCCCCCCACTGGGTAGAAAAGGCTGTGAGCTCTACGTAACGTGCATGTAGGGCTTTACTCGACACCCTCCACGCCCCCCACAGATAATTTCATGTCCCAGTTTCGTAATCGATTATATTTGAAAAATTTGAACCTTCGGCTACTTAAGTATATAATAAAATGATTAATAATGTGTTTATTACTTATTACTAAAACTCTTGTTTTGGACTAAGAATAGGCAACCGTTCTGGATCTAAGTATTAAGACCTTATAAGAGAACCCAGGAAACAGTGAACCATTATTGTTTTTGTTTGAAGGTTTTTATAACGATCCAGAAGATTAAAAAAGCAGTACTCAAGTAAGAACCGGCCCAACCCCAAAATGGAAGTGTATGTTAGATTTAATGACGATGTTGAGAATGATTATTCTTTCCAGATCAGTCAGGAGGATACTATCGACTCTAAGCTAGTCAAAATCTTCAAAACAAAGCCAGATAATATAGCTAAGCACGAGACTGATAATGGGATTCCGCCACCTAAAAAAGTGTTGAGCGATATTATGGTTTTAAGGCCTAGTATTTTCCACGAAAGAGTTCCTTATGGCTTTGCGAAGTCAATGCATCCCGGTTTCTTGACTGAGACCGGTTGTCTTTTGTTTGATTACTCAGCCTCTGAAGAAAAGTATCTAACTGATTTGGACCCAAAGAAACCTCTTTTCGACCAATTATGGCCAGGCCAACTGATTGTACCAAGATGGCATTTTAGCAGGGCTAGCATTGCCACCTATGCCGGGATAATGTTGTTTTGGCTATATACAGACTTGCCAGACGCTGTGTCTCCCACCCCAGGTATCTGTTTGACCAACCAGATGTCTAGACTATTGATTCCAATCTTAGAGCACCAGCTCCAATTACCCGAAATTGCTAACAAGTTACGAGAAGAAATTTCTGTTGGTTACTCTGGTACTTTGTTGCAATGGGTCTTTTTCTTCTTCCACACGTTGAAGATTGTTGTAATCACTTTATTCTTCTGGCTAGGAATGGCTAACCCAATGAGTTTCAACCCTTACAAGTTGTGGCAGTTAAAGAATATAGACATTTCTGCAAACCAGGTAGAGATCAAATCTATCTTGAAAAACATCGGATGGATTGGAACTAGAAGAGCCACTTTTGACGCTTATCAAGGAAACTTCTACTCTTACGTTCTAAAGAAATATGGTGGTACCGTTCAAGCTTACAGAGCCGGTATGATTAAAGTTATCGCAAACCCAGGTTTTGCTTTGAAAGCTGGTGAGGGTTTCCAAACACCTTTAGACCAAAGATTTACAAACTCTACTTTCAAAGAAATGGAAGAGACTGGGAAATTTGTCTTGAGTGAAGAGTACTACGTTGAATTGGAGAACACCTTGAAGAGCATCTTAGAAAAATCCAATGGTGACATTGGCTTCATGAACGAGGAGATCAAGAGATTTAGAAGATTCGGTATTTATGAACCAAGTCTACGCCTAAAGAAAATGATGGAAAAAAGAAAACTGGTCCATGAAGAAGATAAGGACTTGAAGAAGAAGTTAGAGGAAGAAGCTAAAATTGAGAAAGAATCTAAAAATCACGAAGAAAAGAAGAAAGACAAATGATTCTCCGGTCAGTCCTCCTTGCATCATTTCAGTATTATTTTTTTATGTCCCTTCTCAGTTCAACTGAACTCTAACCATGACAAACTTTTTATGAATTATAGATAATGACAGTTCTTTTATCATCCTAAATGTATGATTACTACGTTGTAAATTTATCCCCTACTATGCGCGCCAAGAATTAGAGCTTGACAATCATGAAGACTATTTTTTCGTTGATTCTGATTCAACGATCCATGAAAATTTGAATGCGTGTGTCTGTTATGTAATTATCCATTTTATTTCCCCGTCATATGTATGTATAAAAATCATAGGTGCCCTCCTCGTTGTTACTCCTGTTACTTGTACTTAGCTTGAAGCGGTGAATATAATCTTTCACCATTATATTCCCATAAGGAATTTTCATCGATACTAAAAGATAAGTCTTTATGAGCACTTAGATAATTGATTCCAGGGTTTAAGGTATTTGGTGTTCTTAAAAGACTCACCCTTGTAAGGTCTGGGTTATTTTTCAAGATGGAATCTGTCACATTTTCATAATTATCGTCATCACATTCATCTATCTTGGAATAAAAATTCTTGAATTTGTACTTCTCAGTCAGATACTCAATGTTATAACTTATCGTCACACAAACATACTCCTTTAAGCTACTAAATTCTTTTTTATTGTGGATGTCTAGGATTATTGGTATACTGATCAGCAGAGTGAATATAAATTTAATAAAGAAGATAGACCAAATGAAAAATGAAAACATCATTGTAGTTAGTATAACAGTTTCTTGTTTATTACTTTGTGCTATTAATCTTAATTTAGTAATGATCCCAGATGCTGAATTGACACTTCTTAAGTTCTCTAAATTTTGGGCGTTCTCTGTATTACAAACCAGCACTGACCATAAAGTTAGCCCATTAATTATTTGACGGGGTGAATCTGCAACCAATAACCGTAGACAGTTCTTCAATTCAAAGAATGACAAAAAGACTAAGTTCTGATACCACCCGCTGGGAGTGATCTTATCGAATAGGCAATAGATAGAATAATCTTTCATACAGTAAGCAATCTTGGCAAAATTATTGATATAGACAAAAGATACTCTCCGAGTCCTGTATATTTGATACCCATAATATAGTTCCCAAACTACCAAAATTATGGAGACAAAAATGCAACAACTAAATAGCCATTTACTAATACGGAATGGAACGTACGGTTGGATATAATCATTGGTCCAAGTATTAAACGCTAATAATTTCACGCAAGCATATACGTCAGACAGCAGCATGGCAATTTTTAAAAATGGAAGACCCCATATAGTTATTAAATATGCCAGCAATGTTGCTTTCCTTTTATGTTTAAACAATCTCAAATCTAAATCATCAAATCTTTCATAATTCTCCAATTCTCCCCAATTTTGATCATCAGATTGGAAAAAGTGTTTGAATAGATTGACCATCTTAAGCCAAAATGCTTAGTGGGATTGTTTATGTCATTGCTAAAAATGCCTTCACCTTTGTATCTATTTTGCTGAGCTTTCCGTTTGGTATATATAGTTTGATTCCTATAATAACATTTCTGAAACATTTCTGAAACCATTTCGATAAATATAGCTTCAAGCACAAGTAGTGTCCCACAGAGTATAAATATGCACACAAACAAATGCACTAATCTGAGGAGAAATATAGTAAATTAATTGACTAAGATTAATGGCTATGTATTGAAACACTGTCTAATAGTAATCTGAAAAAATCCGCAAGCAGACCTGTAATCTTCAAGACAAACCTATGTTAGGCACCATGTAGTATAATATCTTACCAATTAGCAGACACAGCTAGCAAACCCGCAAGTCGTGTCACAGAATCTCCTGGTGCTATGTTAGACATGGGCACATGACGTGGACCTTTTACTGACACTGGTTTTTTTCAATTAATGTGATGAGCTTTAAAAAATAATGCTTATGGAAAAGATAGAAGATGAAACTTAGCGTTGCATAGAAGCAAGGATAGTAGACCCGTTTTCTCGTAAGCAGCGTTACAACAATGAACGTAAATCCTTTACGGCAATTGGACCAATTGTTTATAAAGGAGAATCAAGAGTTTGTAGATGCCTACAATTCCATCGATTGGTTAGACATCAATACTATAGACCATCTATTTCAATGTATTGCCAAGCTTATTGTAAAGTACCCAACTCCCAATGCAGAAATCAAGAATACGATATCAACCATATATGAGCAAGTTCTAACAAGGTACCCACTTTTATTTGGATATTGGAAGAAATTAACTGCTATTCATTACCAGCTCTATGATTTGAAGAAATCTCTAGAGACATTGGAGATGGCTACATCACATTTCCCCCACAGTTTAGAACTGTGGTGTGACTATTTGCGAGTCCTAACTGTGAACTACCCGGAATCAAAAGAACTTACAAACTCAAAATTCCAAGTCGCTAAACGTCTGGTAGGCTGGCAGTTTTATTCTCATCCATTCTGGGATTTATACATTGATTATGAAACTAAACAGCATGGAGCAAATTCAGAAGCTGTCTGTTCTATTTATTGGGAACTTGTGACGATACCTTTGCATCAATACTCTAAATACGTTCAGTCATTTAGACAGATTCTAAAGGAGAAGAGTGATATAACCAAACTGAACCAATTGGTTAAGGAAAATCAAATGACAGTCACTGAACTCTGGAAATTTGAAAGCAAGATTAAACAAAATTTTTTCAACTTGACTCCATTAGCGCCCACAGAAATTGAAAACTGGAAGAATTATACTGAATATATTGTCCGCCAGGACGGACTACCTAACAATTTGGTTGAATCTATCTTTGAACGTTGTCTAATACCGTGCTGTTATATTGAGCCATTCTGGATCAAATATACCGAATGGTATTCATCCAAGAATGGTGTAGTTAGAACAACAGAGGTTTATGAAAGAAGTATACGAATGCTACCTCCCAATTTCAAGCAATTGCGCTTCCACTTTTTAGACTACCTCAAGTTTAGATTTATTGTAGAAAAACAGAAAAGAGAATACATTTTTGACATCTTTAAGAGCAATGTTGTTGGCTACATAGAGCTTTGGAAGAACGATAAAAAGCTGAATGGTGCTGTTATGAGGCAATACCTTTCGTTACTGAAGCGATTCAAATTCACTAGTGATTTGAAACAAGACAATAAGAAAATATTAGGAACACAAGTATCCTTCTCTAAACTCCTAAGCTCCACCATAACTTCCTATACGAATGAAAAGTCAACAGTTTTGGATCCACTTTTTAAGGATATTGTCACCGATAATAATTTAGACATTATTATTGTCGAATTGATTAACATCAATTGGTTAGTATTGAAAAATAATTTACAAACCAGGAAGTATTTCAATTTTTTCAGTAAACTCCCTAACATGAATAACTCTGTTACATTTTGGACTACCTACTATAAGTTTGAGAAAAGCTCTCAAAATTTTGTTAAACTGAATAACTTCATTAATCAATTGGGGAACGAAATTTCTTTACCTGTGGACACGATAAATGAGATACTTTTAGACTACCAACAATTTTATCTAATGAACGCTACCATAGATGTCTCTAATAGACACATGCAGGATCAAAAGATCAACCCTATACTGTACCCAGTTTACAAATTAAATAATCCTCAATGGACACCAGAATCCTCACAAAGATCCTTGAGAAACAAAGAAAATGGCCATATTGGGATAATCACTGAAAGACCTGAGATAACGAATACAATAGTCACGAAAAGTATCAAAGAGTTGACAAAAGACCCACCAAGCATTCCGACATTTAGAAATTTGGAAAAAATCCATCAACCTACCAGATATGTAGATTATTACACAGATGAATATTTGAAATGATTTATAATTATATATGATATAATACATGCATACTTAATGACTTATGATTCCCTTACATGTTGGACCAATTCTTTATTAAATTTACTGGCTAGGGATTCATTAAACTCCTCCTTTGGAGTGCTATTGAAAAAGGGATTATGTTTAGCTCTCACGTATATTCTTTTCACTGCATCAAAGAGGGTGCGTGTATCTTGTTCGACTGTATCACATTTGTGAATGGCAAGGGAGTCGAATCCCATAATAATCTTTAACCCAGAAGATTTTATTATAGTCCCATAGACTACGACATTCTCCACTTCAAACAGCATATTTATCCGATAAGAATCCTTAATGGGGGCCCAGGATAGCAGAGAACTACCAAAATAATCCAAGGATATGTTCGATAGAGTATTATATTTCAAAGCGGCATTGGCATCGTCCTGTTCATACGGAAGTACATGAATCAATATAGGCTCGTCATCATGATTTACCAGGCCGACAAACAATGGGGTCAAATTGGACATTACGTCGTAGAAGGATGTAGACGTCAACGAACTTATCAATACAATTTCTTCACTCAATAGACACAAGTATGTGGAAGAATTGATGAGATGTCTAAATTTTTCAATTTACTACGTGAAGCGTACGTTTAGCAATATACAAGATCTATACATCTTGATGATTATTCAATATATGAATTATACATAGAACCGTATATTTTATAAGTTGTTACCAATTGAGCGGGCAGCAGTTCTACCGAACACGACACATTCTAATAAACTGGACCCTCCCAACCGGTTAGCTCCGTGAACACCACCAGATACTTCACCGGCAGCATATAGCCCTCTTGCCAATGGCTGGCCGTTAGTACCAAGGACTTCTGACTTGGTATTAATCTTCGCACCACCCATAGTGAAGTGAACCACTGGCGTCACTTCCCCAACGAAGACGTTGGTGCTTGGGGAGATTTCGTCTCCAAAATTTCTTGTCACCAAGGAACGACCGAATTCATCCTTCTTAACAGTGCAGTACGATGACAAATCTGAGGCCAACTCCGAAGCATTGATTGGTAATTTATAGTCCTTGACGACATCTTCTAAAGTGGCCTTTCTTACCAATTTCTTGAACATGTAGAAGTCCAAATTGTTCTTGTAAATGTCATAAAGACCTTCACCCATGACAATCAAAGCAGTATTATTTGGACATTTCTCTTGGATCGATGCTGTGACGAAGTCCCTTGTGGTCAATTCGTTCACAAATCTTTTACCTGTTCCCGGATTGATTAAAATTCCACCATGACCTCTTAATGCCTCAGCACCCAAGATTTTCCACCCAGCTTCACGGTCAGCGGGGTCTACTAGACCTGTAGGATGAACTTGAATCTGATCCATATCGATCATTTCAGCGCCTAACTTTTCTAAGATTTTTTGCCCATCTCCGGTAGTTTGTTTCCCATTAGTTGTGGGTAAGTGAACAAGATCGGGTGCGTACTTGGCTAACATCTCTTTAGAGAAACCAAACCCACCAGAACAAAACACGACGTTAGAAGCCTTGATCTCTTTAGTGTTGCCATCTTTGTCAGTGTAAACGACAGCGGTCACTTTCCCACTTTCTACTCTTATATCGGTAACTTTTGATTCTAACTGGATTTGAACCACGTCAGGTTGGCTTTCTGCCAGATCCTTCAATTTCTTGGATAAAGTGGACACAATTTCAAAACCGGGGGGCAATTTCCCAGATGATCTGTGAGTTCTTGGTACCGAATGGCCACCTAGCTGGGCCAGAACATCTAGTTTCAACCCAAACTCAGATTGCAACCATTCAATGGCACTACGGGAGTCCTTGGACAATTTATCCATTAAAACTTCGTCACCTTTACTCTTGGCAGATTTCTTCGTATCATTGAAGAATAATTCGGGTGTGTCCTGGACATCAGATTTTTCCTGTGTACCCGTATGAGCACCGTTAATACCACTAGAAGCTTTAGCAGAGTTACCTCCCATTGAGGCTTCTTTGTCAATTAGCACCACAGGGGTCTTATATTCAGAAACCAATTGGTTTGCAGTGGCCAAGCCGGCCAACCCAGTTCCAATAATCACAACAGACATTCTTATACAGCTATTTTTAGGGACTATACTTCGAATACCAAGTATTATGAGTATAGTGGCAAAAGAATAAAAATTGAGTACATGGTATAAAGATACGTTTGCTTTACGAATGTACCAGTCGTTTAAGCTCGTGAAGTTAACTTTAAGGACGATTTACGTCACATGTCACGTTCAATTGCCACTAAGATGTTCCTCACTGTCTTTTAATTGATGCTATATATGATACTATCTATATGCGATGACTGCTCACTTATAAGGAAGAGTCTTTTGATCCAAGATTTGGTTGGTAATAAAAAATATAACAGGTTACCAACACTCCTTTAACTTAATTATTCCCGAAAATCTGTGGGTCGTACACAGAAGTCCGTAAATGTTGGTACAAACTAGTTTACTAATCCGTACCTTTTAAAGTCGATAGTAATGTGGAAGTATGCCATCTTCTGAAGACGTAGAGAAAGTAAGAAAAAAAAAGAAAATAAAATGCCAAAAGAATCAAACTTATTCAGTCGATTGGACGGTTTCCTGTTCTAAACCGTATTGTTGGACCCAATCACTTTTCGTCCCTCCGTAATGGGGAAAACTGGTGAGGTTTGTTGTTGAGCAAACCTCCATATACCAATTCAATGATCCTCAAATGTATACATGAGCTATTGAGGGGGGAATGAAAGAAAAAAATTAATAGACCTGTCGTCAATGCAATTACCCATTTGAATTTTAAAAAAACCACACATAATACGTTTACAATGCCACGAAATAAATGTTATTAATATTACCAAAATGAAATTATTGGTTCAAGATTAGTACTTGTAAGTCTTGATCTCTTGAATTGCGTTCCCGTGAACGTCCACTTCGGTAGACTCACTTCTGTAAATCTTGGTAGGGCCGTTTTGGTTGTATGGGTGAGTCTTAGCGTACTCGAATGCTTCCGAGATGGCTAATTTCACTTTTTCCAAAGTTTCATCTGAGACTTGGTAGTGGAAAGAGACTCTGCCACCCATCAACTTGACGTTATATTTTAACCCTTTCTTGACCAAGACATCAGGGTCCATCATAGCCTTTCTTAAGTCGATGAACACGAAGTTTGTGTCAGCTGGAGACTCTAATGGGATACCGTTGTCTTTACAGAATTGAGCCAAGTTAGAGGCCAAACGATGGGATCTGGCCAAGTTGCCCTTCCAGTCACCATCGATGTTGTACATGGCCATCTTTGCCATAATACCGGACTGTCTAACACCACCACCTTGTTGCTTTCTGAAGTGGTTACATTTCTTAATAAATTTCAAGTCACCGACCAAGATAGACCCCATAGGAGCCCCCAAAGACTTGGAAAGACAGATGGAAATCGAGTCGAAGATTTCACCGAATTGTTTCAAAGGAACATTCGAAGCCACGGCAGCGTTCCAAATTCTTGCACCATCACAATGTAGCTTCAACCCGTTCTCAAGACACCAGGCTTTGATTCTGATCAGCTCTTCTAGTGGGTAGATAATCCCGTGCAAAGTGTTTTCCAAAGAGATCACCTTTGTTGGAGCACCATGGATGTCACCATCGTCAGGAACGTAGTGGGACTTGATGTCTTCCAAAGTCATGTAGTTCCCATTCGATGGGATCACAGGAACGACCATGGCTTGCGACAAGATGGCCAAACCAGCAGCTTCGTGGGTGTACACGTGGGCTCTGTAGTCACATAAAATGGAGTATGGTGGCTGGTACAAGTGAGTTCTCAACGCAATCTGGTTGGACAGCGTACCAGAGACACAAAACAAACCAGCTTCTTTCCCAGCCAATTCAGCGACTCTAGCTTCCAATTTCAAAGTGTCAACATCCTCGTTGTACACAGAGTCACCAATAGAAGCTGTAAGACCCGCTTGGATCATCTCCGGAGAGGGAGTAGTGAAAGTGTCCGAACGTAAATCGTTGGCAGCGGAAACGTACAAAGGTGGGAATTCAGTTTCTGTCATTCTTTTTTTGAGTGGTTACAAACAGTAATAGCGTGTGGTCAGTACTACTAAACAGAAGCGAGTATTAATCACGAACAACACAACTTAATAATGGGGGCAAAACTTACGAAGCCACCTGGTCTATATACCAATTCAGAAATTCTGCTTATATAATCATCCGATGAGTAATAAAAATTTTTCACTCAAAAAATCGGGCCCGAATTTGTGAAAGGAGCCCTACCCGCGTGCCCTATTCGCGTGCCCTACCCGCATGCCCTAGTCCCTTGTCCCATGGTGCTACTCCCACTGTGCTACCCCCATGGTGCTACTCCCACTGTGCTACCCCCATGGTGCTACTCCCACTGTGCTACCCCCGGTCGCAAAACATACCCTTCCTGGCAAGCACTCGTGCCAGGTGGACGGCCCTTGGTCCCTTCCTCTTCTACGTAGGTTTACTCACAGCTTCAGGGCGCCTACCCTGTTGCTACGATGCGCCGTGGCCTTCGAACAAAAGTCCGTGCGCACGTGCCAATCACGTGGACAAGCGTGCCTCGAACTTGCAGTACCTTCCCACACTCGCCCCAGTGATAGTTCCACTCAACAGCATCAGTCGCTAACGGGATCTAGTTCAGGCGTGTAGTTTACATTCACTGGGCAAAGCACAAGTCTTTAACTCGACGCTCGGCACCGCAATCGAAACACGTTGATATGTCTTCCAGTGACGAAAGACTAGAATTCCTGAGGCGGGTGGCCTCTCAGAACGATGGGGCCGCTAAGTATCGTCGTGTTGCGCACAAGAAGCAAAAGAGACAGAAGCCTACGAGGCAGCAGCTCTCAGACGAGTTAAAGAGACTGAACTTGTCTCCAAAGCCGCACCGAGTTACCCCGTTCAGCATCAATGCACCACCGTCGTTGAAGCCAGAGAAAAAGTACTGCGACATTACGGGGCTCAAGAGCAAGTACAAAGCTCCAAATAACAATTTGAGATACTACAATGCAGAAATCTATCAATTGGTAGTGAAACCAATGGGGCCTGGTGTCGACCAAGAATATTTGAAACTTAGAGGCGCCAATTTCGTGTTGAAATGAACCGTAAATCAGGCTGCCCGTGGTCTAATGGCTCATTTTGAGCCTCCGTTCCCCATCGCAATGACAAAGAGTTGATTTTTTTTTTTTAATTCAATTAAACGCATTCAACCATCTATACACACTGTATTAGAATACGAGCATCCAAAGCCATCGTGTACCACATTGAGTACTCGATATACCTCGCAGTCACAATGACCTACGAGCTGTACTTGCTTATTGCGGTTCTGTGGCTGAGCTACCGGTTGTACCAGTACTTACGGATCCCAGTCACGGAAATTGTTGCGGGCTTAAACATCCGTATCCCACCGCTCACGAAAGTGTCTATTGATAGAATTTCGGCTCATACCATCACATTCCATTGGGAGAACGATCCGGCGTCGCAGATCTCGCGTTTTCTCATCTACTTAAACAATCTCCAACTAGCTGTGATACCAAACAGGCCCGATGCACTATATACATGTTGCTCGGTGACACAACTGCTACCTGGAGTGGAGTACCAGTTAGATTTTATCACATTGAATGAACAAGGGTTTATAAACAAGAATTCGTCAATGTTTGTCATGACCGAGGACGATACAAACTCTGGCAGGTTAAATGACAAGACCAAATGGAGAAGGAACACAGTCAGTGAAGAGCAACCGAACTTAGCAACTGCTACATCTGCCACGAACGGTTTGCCTTCGTACGCTCATTTATATGACTTGCATTCTTTAGAAAACTACTCTATCGAGGACTTGAAGAAGATCCTAGTCTGTGCCCAGGAGGATTTACACGATGTATTGAAGCAACAAAACAATGCGTTACAGGACTTCCAGGACACTAAGGAGCATCTTCTACTAGAACTAGACGTGCTGAAGACTCAATGGAACCAAGAATTGGAATTGACCAAAAGCATAAAATCTACTATCAAGTCTCTAGAAAATTCTAAAGTTCTGTCTGATATGAAAGTTGACAAAGTGAAAGTGAAAATAGATAAGGCTAGGAGCAAATTAAACACTATAGAGTTGGAGATTTCCCATTTGGACGAGGACGACAAGAACATCAAGGATCTAGATTCTAAGTATCGGGTCACAATTGATGAGAAAGCGAACGCAATCCTTCATTACGAGCCACGGGTAGCTCTCTTAAATAAAGAGATCGAGGAATTGGAGCTCAAAAAGAGCAAGATCAAAGAAGATTTCCAGAGAATATCAGATATGGTCAAATTAATTAACGAATCAAACGATAGTTATCATGATCTGACACAGGACGAAAACGAACTATCAGAAATGATTAGGAAAGAATTGGATATTAATGAATTGAAGGAGAGGGAGTGGAATAGCACTAGAACCGAGTTGATCAACATGATCAAAATCTTACAAAATAAATTGATCCAGGTCAATTTCGTTAATCAACAACTTAAACAAAATATCATGCCTCAACAATACGAGCAACCCATCATGCCAAGTTTCATATCTTCGAATTCGAACTCCAACCGAAGTTTGAGAAGCCAAAGCAGCTCACCATTACTCCCGTCTACGTCAAACCCTATTATGCCAGAACCATTACTATCATCTCAAAATGTTAGCAACATTTTCAAAGATCTCAACGCAATGCCCACAACTGAGAAACCCAATGATACCGTCGCAACTACTTCCGACATCAACCATACTACTGGCCATACCTTTGACGCAACGTTTGAAGATGATGCTGACACGAACCATCTAATAACGGGGTTACAAGATATTATATACGATGAAACTGACTACCCCCCTGCAAGCATAGGAAAGGGATACACCACGGCGCAACTGGATGACTACTGGCTCAAACAAAACAAGACTGATGGCCAAAAGCAAAGTCTATTACAGTTCGAAGAAAACGATGGCTAAAATTAACAAAAAAAAAAAAATAGAATGCGAGACTTACTCTAACCATGTACCAGAGAGTCTGTGCTACTACATTGAAACTCACATACACACTATGTAATGCCTATAATGACCGTCCATTGGATTGCTTCTGCTTTGTGGATTCTGTAAAAAATCACAAAACACGAGTTCTGAAAAATTTTGTAACTACAAGACTGATTTAGAATCGCGTTTCTGCCCATCAACTAACCACAAGCTGACGCGCTCATTTGGATATAGTGATCATAGAATTACGAATTAGTGACCATATAGCAGCCTTGTACTATGCCCGGCTTGTTTAGAAATTACCGGTTTCTAATTGTCGCTTTTGCGACGATTATGCTGCTGATTCTATTGAAAACTTCCTCGACAAATTCTAGCACTGCTGATCTTGTTAGATCTGTCTCTGGGAACATTCATCGTCCTAATAGTCCTGAAGATGTGAACATCCTGCCTGTTTCAAACCAGGACGGTTATATTGATGATAAGAATACGGACAGTAAGAACTCGGCAGTGGCTAACGCAGTAAAGGGCGACACTGCTAAAGCTTCGTCGAAAAACAGTGGTGAGCAATGTACTGAGGATTACAAGTATGTGGTTATGATTGATGCAGGGTCTAGTGGATCGCGTGTTCATGTCTACAAATTCGACGTTTGTACGCAACCTCCAACGTTATTAGATGAGACTTTTGAGATGTTGAAAGGCGGGTTGTCTTCTTATGATACAGATGCAGTGGCTGCTGCTGAGTCTCTAGATCCATTACTAAAAGTGGCATTGAAGGCTGTTCCTGAAAAATTCCGTTCGTGTACTCCAGTGGCCGTGAAGGCCACCGCGGGCCTAAGGTTACTAGGTGAAACAAAGAGTGATCTAATCTTATCCATGGTTAGGAAGCATTTAGAGACTAAATACCCATTTGCTGTGGTCGAAGGTGACGGTGTGTCTATTATGAGCGGAGCTGATGAAGGTGTCTACGCCTGGGTTACTGTGAACTATTTGCTTGGTAATATTGGTGCTGGCTCTAAATTACCTACGTCTGCTGTCTTTGATCTTGGTGGCGGTTCGACCCAAATTGTGTTTGAACCCAGCTATAAACCCAATGAAAAGATGGTAGATGGTGAGTTCAAGTATGAGTTGGACTTTGGTGGTGAGAATTATACATTATATCAATTTTCTCATTTGGGCTACGGATTAATGCAAGGACGGAAGAAATTGAACACTATGCTTGTAAAGAATGCAATCAAGAAAGGTTTGATCGATGTGGAGCGTACAGATAAAATTTACAACGTTACCTCGCCATGTTTACCACCAAACGTCTATATCGCTAACCAAAAAGTGAAATTAGACGACGGTACTGTCGTAAAGATAAATTTCGACCCACCAACCAAACCAGCAGGAGCACAATGCCGCTACTTGACTGATATGATGTTAAACAAAGACGCCGAATGTTCTGTGAAGCCATGTTCATTCAATGGTGTCCATCAGCCATCTTTGGTACACGCTTTTGCTGAAAGAAACGATTTATACATAATGTCGTTTTTCTATGACAGAACCAGACCATTAGGAATGCCATTATCCTTTACTGTCGAAGAATTGAGGGACTTGGCCAAGAACGTATGTAACGGTGAGGAAACTTGGGGTAGTGTGCTTGCCAATACGGAAGACTCCTTAGATGAATTGCACAACGACCCTTACTTCTGCCAGGACTTAACGTTCCAGCTTTCACTATTGCACACTGGGTACGATATCCCATTGCAAAGAGAAGTCAAGACGGCACAGAAGATTGCTGGCAACGAAGTCGGTTGGTGTTTAGGCGCTTCTTTACCTTTGCTAGAAGGTAAGACCTGGAAGTGTAGAGTTAACCAAGTATAGAGGAACTGTATTTCTCTCCTCTTGTCTCCAATAATATGATTTGTATAATAGTTTAAATTAATCCCAGTATATCATACTGGAAATTCATTCTAAATATTGTCTTGGCTTCATTAAAAATAGCGTGTACGGACTTTTTTTTAAGTTTCTCTCGCTGCCCTGGATCGGCGTTATAGAGCATTATAGGAGTAATCGTTATTTAGACTCAAAAATGCATTCTACAAAAGAAAAGTTCACAAGGTAAGAAAATCACATTCTGATTTACAACAAGCTTGTGCCCACATAGCAGAGCTCACAAGTCGACTTGTGTGTTTGAACGACGATAGCATTGATCTGGTTAATCAGCAGTACTAGGCTTATTAAACCGGGTTTTTTATTTTTGCTAGTAAAATAACGCAGTGCTTATATAACCATAGTTTCTTGGCTGATTCAACCTCTGTGCTTGACCCCATTGCTATCAATTGGTACGCCAACAGTAATTCAAGGCATCGTGTCACCTTGTCTTTCCATTGAATTCCCTTTTTTTTTGAACCACTGGAGTCAGTAGGTTTGATTCGAACATTGGTATCGAAATACAGGACCCTGATTTTACATAGGAGTGTGACTATAATAGCGAACAAGTATCATCATTTTGAGTCCAATGTCGAAGAGTGATAGCTCAGAAGTATCCTCTAGTGGATCAGAAGTGTTTTCTAACGACAGAAATTCATCAGAATCTACAGCAATTGCGCCTACTAGTGCTGAACGCTCTGGTAAACATAAATCCAAAGTGGTTTTCGACGACTTCAAGAAATTACACATGAATAGTGCAAGCAATACACCCTCTATTAGTATTGAGGAAGAGGAAGAGGATAGCTCTCCACATGAATCTCACCGTTCTTCCCCTGATACCTCCAAATCTGTGCCTCCCATGGCCACGCAGCTTTCTGTAGCGAAGGAGATGATCAGAAAACTATCCTCAGCTGACTTGACTAATGAATTGAAGTCTTCAAAGAGTCATTTCGAATTTGCGACAACAGCATATGACGTAAGAATGCTATCTAAAAATCTTTCTAAGACTAAAGTGAACTTAGATTTGGACAACATTATGATTATCACCAAAAACAATGACGTCTCACTCGTTTACTTGACGCGAGAGTTAGTTACATGGCTGATTACTAAGTTTCCCGAGTCTAACATCTACATTGAGGATATTTTCAAAGGATCGAGTCAGTTCGCTGCTAAGGAATTAGATAATGACTTCAAATGCAATGCTAAGAAGATCAAGTATTGGGATAAAGAGTTCGTCGAAAAGAACGATGTGTTTTTCGGGGTATGTATCACTCTTGGCGGTGATGGTACCGTATTGTACGCTTCGCATACGTTTCAAAAACACGTCCCACCAATGCTTTCTTTCTCTCTGGGATCGTTGGGGTTTTTAACCAACTTCGACTTTGAGAATTTTAAGACCCAATTACCCAAGTTATTGACTTCGAAAATAAAGACTAATCTGAGAATGAGGCTTGAGTGTAGGATATATCATAGACAGCCTCCTACAATTGATCCGAAAACGGGGAAGAAAAGGGTTCTTATCGAATGTGTGAAAAAACATCATGTATTAAACGAGGTTACCATAGACAGAGGCCCAAGTCCGTTCATTTCAATGTTAGAATTATATGGTGACGATAACCTAATGACTGTGGCCCAAGCAGATGGGCTTATTGTAGCCACACCAACTGGGTCCACCGCGTACTCGCTGAGTGCTGGCGGGTCACTAATATACCCCAGCGTTAACGCCATCGCAGTGACGCCGGTGTGTCCTCACACATTGAGTTTTAGACCAATTGTGTTACCTGAAAGCATGAGTTTGAAAGTGAAAGTACCTGTCGACTCGAGAGGCACTGCATGGGTTTCCCTAGATGGGAAATTTAGGATCGAACTGAAGAAGGGAGACTATGTGAAGATATCTGCCAGTCCTTACTCATTCCCCACCGTGGAGGCATCACCAACAGAGTTTATTGACGGTATAAATAGAACTATGAACTGGAACGTCAGGGAACACCAAAAATCGTTTACTCATATGCTATCGTCAAAGAATAGAGAAAAGTTTGCGGAAGAACTAGAACAGATAGAAATTGACTCAGAAAACGAATCAATAGATGAGCACGAGGTAAATTCTGACTTTGATACTGTCGCCACGGACATGTGCGATGATGAGAACTGAGGAATGAATCCGTGTTATAAATATGCTCTTTTTTGCCAATTAAGTAACACTAGCATTTGGAGCATTTTTTTTTACACTGGGTTACTAATGTTTTCCTCCCCTTCTCTCCTAGAAGTGCCATATCGTCTGGGCGGGAAACACTGTATAACTACTAGTTTTACGTGAATTTCTCAAAACCAACTTCAAGATTGTCATGGGTGTAGCACCTCACTGCCATGCGCCCATGCCGATGGCTCATTTCTATAAGAGATCTACCCCCCTCCAGATGGTTCATCCTTTTTGTATATCTTATAAATTATTCGTACATTTTAAAGCGACACCTTTCTGGGGCCATAACTAACCGAAGTCCGCGTAATCACCCCGCATTAACAGTGCTTACGTGAATAAGATCTGTAATAGCACCAGATCTCAGCGTCTCGAGCCCAATGGGGTGACATAGTGCTAAAACAGGAAAGAATATACGAATTAGGATATTCACGAACAAGAAACGACTAATATCCAAATCAGGAAACAAATGTTTAGGCTTCTTCCTCTCGAGCGAAAAATTTCGATCTCGAGAGCGGTTGGGTCATTTCAGCTTATAAAAGCAGATTATGATTTAGTAAGTGCGAAGCCTTCGGGTAGTGCGGCGTTGGTGACATTTTGTTAAAATACGTATAGTTGGTTCTAAATTGCTATTTCGATTGAGTTTCTCGATTCTTAGAAGATGAGATTCTTATTATCGACAGTTTCCATTGCGTTGTTTCTCGTTTCGAGAACATTAGCAGACACTATTGTCTGTAATTCTACTGTCTCATGTCCTGAAAAATATCCATGTTGTTCGCAATACGGGGAGTGTGGTAACGGTTTGTACTGTTTGGGTAACTGTAATCCTATTTTCTCGTTCTCTAAGACTTCGTGTATGCCTCAGCCCGTTTGTCACAATATTTCGACTGATTTTGGTAACGGCTACGCCGACTCTGTTATTCTTGGCAGCAGCTACTTAGGCAATGCCACTGAGGGCGATTGGTCCTTTACCGGTTACGTTATGGATTATCCAGATGACGATGCTATGATCTTAGCTATGCCTAAGGATACTGGTGGTACTGTGGTAACGTCTACTAAGTCGGTATGGTACGGTAAAGTGAGTGTCCGGATGAAGTCCTCCCACTTGGGTGGTGTTGTTTCTGCTATTATCCTGTTCTCTGGAGTTGAAGATGAAATTGATTTCGAATTTGTCGGTGCAGACGTGGAAAAAGTGCAGACGAATTACTATTGGCAAGGTGCTTTGAATTATACCAATAGTGTAAACATCACTGTGAATAACACTTTCGAAAATTTCCATCTTTACGAAATTGATTGGCATGAGGACTACATTACTTGGTCCGTTGACGGTGTCGTTGGCAGAACTTTGAACAAAAACGACACATGGAACTCCACGACGAACGCATACCATTTCCCTCAAACGCCTTCGAGAGTACAACTTTCGTTATGGCCAGGTGGTAACTCCACAAACCCTGAAGGTACCATTGCATGGGCCGGTGGGCTGATCAATTGGGATGCCCCAGATTTATCAGACCCAGGATACTATTACTCCATAGTTAAGGATGTTAATGTGACATGCTATGGCCCACCTGCTGGAACAAAACAAAACGGTACTAAAGCTTATGTGTTTGATAACGATAAGGAGTTTTTATCCAAGGATGTTGCTATTACCGATAAGCAAGTCTACATTGACAACTTAGCTGGTACTGGTGATGACCCTGCCGGCGGCCTTTCTTCTTCGTCCTCGTCCTCATCATCAAAGACTTCTTCATCTTCAACTAAGAAGTCGTCTAGTAGTTCATCAGAAAAGAAAAGCTCTAGCAAGAGTTCCTCTTCTTCCTCTTCTTCTAGAACGACTACTACAAGCTCCCAAGCTTCCTCGAGCTCTTCAGCAAGTAGCTCGGAATCTTCAAGCACCATGTCATCTACAACTGAATCTTCTAGCTCAACTTCATCCGCAAGAAAAGACTCTAATGATGGTTCTGTTTTCCTGTATGAAACGAACTTTTTCCTAATTGTGACAGCTTTACTCGGATTCCTATTATAAACGGGAACCAGTTACACTCTGTATTGTAAATACCCTTACCTCATAGATAATATTATCAGTCTAAGTACATATTAATGATTACTATCTTTTACTCCATTGGTCATATAGGCTTGTAATTCTTGCTATGATTAAGTTTTTAGATTCATCTGAAAAATTCTAACATAGACTGTTACTCGTATTCACTAGAGATAACTCATCGCCGAATTATCCAAAGACCATACCTTTCAAGATGAGTCATCCAAAAGCTCTACTTCTTGATATTGAAGGTACTATCTGCCCCATTTCTTTTGTCAAGGATGTTTTATTCCCGTATTTCGTTGCACAGGTCCCTAACCTTGTCCAAAGTAATAACGATCCGCAGGTCAAAGACTTGTTGAGCCAATTCCCTGTCAAACATACAAATGAATTAACTCAGCATATATTGAACCTTGTTGCTAAGGATATTAAGGACCCAATTTTGAAACAATTACAAGGGCATGTATGGGCTACTGGTTATCACAGTGGTGAAATTAAAGCTCCATTGTATCCTGATGCCATTGATTTGATTAAAAGAAACAGAGGCAATGTTTATATCTATTCTAGTGGTTCTGTCAAGGCTCAGCAACTGCTATTCAATTACGTTGAGGACCCTGTCACACACGAATCTATTGATTTAAGACCTTACATTCAAGACTATTTTGATATTAACACTTCAGGTAAGAAAAATGAGACACAGTCCTACCTAAATATTCTAGATCAGATCGATAAGCAGGCCACTGAGGTGTTATTCTTAAGTGATAATCCTGCTGAGTTGGATTCCGCTAAAAAAGCGAATTTATCCGTTGGACTGGCGATTCGAGATGGGAACGCTCCTGTAAGCAACAAACTTGATTACACTAACTTCACCAACTATGCTGAATTATAATGGGCGCAAGAATTACAATGCCAATTACAATATGTATTTATGTATGTGTGTATTGCGTATACGATTCTACATGTAGAGTCTTTGATAAAGAGTCATATCATCAATCTGCATAATCATTAAATAGCATGTTTGCTGCAATCTCTTCGTTCTTATCACATGCAAAATACACTTGTATCACTAGAGTACGTTCGAATCCAAGTTCACAAAGGCGCCTTACTGCCTGTTCATCTTCTTCTGACATTTGGATTATGTTCCTTTGGGGTGGATTTTCACCTTCCGCGGCAGCTTCTTCGGTGCCCTCTACGATAGCGCCTTCTTCTAGGCCAGCAGGAGCAGTGAATTCATCCATACCTTGTAAGTTATCTCCTACGGCGTCTAGTAACATAGAAATGAATCCTTCTGGGTTGGACATGATTTGTTCCCTCAATTGAGGGTATCTGGTAGTTAAATTTTCCAAGAGAGGTGCTAAAGCTTCTGGGTTCCCAGAAACAACTTGTCTCAATGCCAGCAAGTCTTCCATAGTCAGACCAATTGACCCTGGAGCCCCCGATTGGTCTGAACCGGTAGACGCCGTGGCACCTGCCGCATCGGCAGAGCCTCTCTCTGCCTGGGCAAACAAATCGTCGGCATCTGCTTCGTTAGCTGGCTCAGCAGCATCTTCCTGTGGTGCTTGTTCCTCAGAACCATCATTATTAGCCGCGTTAGCGGCATTAAGTCTGTTTTGTAACTCTTCGGGGATACCCATTAACAAATATTCCACAGCTCTGTCGGGATTATTGAAAGCAGCTCTCAAAGCTCGTTCGACCTCTTCTCTCTCGTAGCCCATCTCCATTATCCTAGTGACGGTTTCATCTCTGTGAGACCCCGTGACAAACCCTGGGTCTGTACTCACTGGTTGGTTTGCACTTGCGTTTTCAGTCGAAGGCTCTTCCGCGTTCTGTGTACTCACCTCCGCGGCAGCGGGTTCACTGGCTGCTGGTTCTGCAACAGGTTCGGTGACAGTGACAGGTGTACTACTTTTCTTCTTAGAAATCATCATTATTACTTGGTCACCATCTTTTAATCCGCAGTCCTTCAGACTAGTTTCATCCTTCAGCACTTTCCCAGAGAAGATCAATTTTATATTAGAAGCCTCGCACGATTTCTCAGCGGATAATTGCGTCTTAGCGTCCAACACTGTACCAGCCAAATCAAGATCTAGCACAGTCTTTTGCTTCTTAAAATCCTTAAAGGTAATGCTCACCATCTCGCAACAATTGTTCAACCAAACTTGTCGTTTCGCTTGAATAAAGAACTTCAACAAGAGACAAAGACCAGCCCGTTCTGTTCCTAGTAATGCCTCCACCAACTGGTTGGGACTGAGACTGGGAGAGGCAAACAAGTATATCTGCACTCAGCTGGAAGGAACCGCAACGACTTCAGTGCACAAATCAGCGAAAAAATTGCCACTCTGTTACCCGGACGTGCACGTGAACGCAGGCGAGTGCGTGTCATGTGAAAACCACGTGCTTGTTTGCTGATCACGTGGATGTGTCAACGTGGTCTGCAACCCTAACAGACGGAGTCAAAGTTTTTTTACTTTTTTTTTTCGCTCCGCGGAGAAGCATCTCCTACTGCTAGGCGGCATTGATCCTCCGGCCTGCCCTTGTTCATATGTAAAGGTAGCGCCAAGAGCGCGGCAACTAGCTCTGTGGGTGGTCGAAGAAGCCACTGGGATCAGGCTCTCTTTTCAGGTTCACCCTAGGGAGCTACCACTGGCTCTTCCCAGTGCTAATATCTAGGCTTCGACCTTCCCATTTCCTCTTTGGGTAATCCATATCTTGTTTGCAATTATATTACCGTATCTGGCAGCACAGGCCCTTTCGAGCTCCGATTGCCATCTTGGGAACCTGTTTCCATTTCGGGACACTAATTACTATTTTGGAGGCCTCTTCTACAGTCGTCGAAGACAGTTAGTATATGACATCGCAAGACATTACGATCCAGTTCTTTCTTTAAAAAGATCAACCAGAGCGAGAACAGGGCAAGCAATGGATGGTATTCAAGTGGATATAGATCCTGGTGCTGCTTTGGCACCCGATGCGGTTTTCAACGACCGCGTACGGAGATTTCAAGAGTTTTTAGACACGTACCAATCCTACAAAGAAGAAGTATTGGAAATCCAGTTAAGCAATGGGAAACCCGACCGGTTTGCCTCTAGCGGTGTGGACTCTGAGGGCGAGGACGAGAAATTGAAGAAGGATGTCGCCGATGTCGCCGATCTTTCGCTTTTGATCCCACAAAGAATTACCATCTCGTTGGATGAATTACGTGAATTCGATAAGCCGTATTGGACTGGTATCCTTGTCGAACCCTCGTATTTTATCCCACCAGCAGAGAGGGCTCTCACTGAAATGGCTGCTACGTTGGACACGAACAATGTGGTTAATACGGTAGGCTTGGACAGCAAACCTTGGAAACTGTCTTTCAAAGGCTCTTTTGGTGCACACACGCTCTCTCCCAGAACATTGACGTCTCAATTCTTGAACAAACTGGTCTCAGTGGAAGGTATCGTCACAAGGACGTCGTTGGTGAGGCCGAAATTGATTCGGTCTGTGCACTATGCTGAAAAGACTGGTAGGTTTCATTACAGAGATTACACTGATGCAACCACAAGTTTGATGACCAGGGTACCGACCCCGGCAATATACCCAACAGAAGATTCCGAAGGGAACAAACTGGTTACCGAGTATGGGTATTCCTCATACATGGATCATCAACGTATCACGGTACAGGAAATGCCAGAGATGGCTCCTGCGGGTCAATTGCCCAGATCGGTAGATATTATCCTCGATGATGACTTGGTTGATAAGACTAAACCGGGTGATAGAGTCAATATTGTAGGTGTTTTCAAGTCCCTAGGTGCAGGTGGGTTAAATCAAGGAGAATCAAAATCGCAACAAGGTTTTAGAACAGCTATACTTGGGAATGCAGTGTACCCATTGCATGCCAGATCTACGGGTGTCTCATCGAAATTGGTTCTTACAGACTTTGATATTAGAAAAATTAACAAGTTGTCCAAGAGGAAAGACATATTTGAACTACTATCACAATCTCTAGCACCCTCGATTTTTGGACATGACGAGATCAAGAAAGCTATTTTATTAATGTTGATGGGTGGTGTAGAGAAAAATCTAGATAATGGGTCTCATTTGAGAGGTGATATCAACATCTTAATGGTGGGTGACCCTTCTACAGCCAAATCTCAGTTGTTGCGGTTCGTGTTGAATACTGCATCTTTAGCAATTGCCACCACCGGTAGAGGTTCCTCTGGTGTTGGTTTAACTGCAGCAGTGACCACTGATAGAGAAACCGGGGAGAGAAGGTTGGAAGCAGGTGCAATGGTGTTAGCAGATCGTGGTGTCGTTTGTATTGATGAATTTGACAAGATGACAGACGTTGACAGAGTCGCAATCCATGAAGTCATGGAACAACAGACTGTTACTATTGCTAAGGCAGGTATTCACACAACTCTAAATGCTCGATGCAGTGTCATTGCTGCTGCAAACCCTGTGTTTGGTCAATATGATGTGAAGAGGGACCCTCATCAAAACATCGCATTACCAGATTCGTTGTTGTCTCGTTTTGATTTATTATTCGTGGTGACTGATGATATTAATGAGATCCGGGATCGGTCAATCAGTGAGCATGTGTTAAATACACACAGATATTTACCGCCTGGTTACTTAGAGGGTGAACCTATCAGAGAAAAGATAAACTTGTCGCTAGCTGTTGGTGGTGATGAGCTTAATGACCCTAACTATCAAAACGAGATGGCTATGGAGAAAAATGACGATGAGGATGAAGGTATCTTTGTCAAGTTTAATCCTCTATTACAAAGCGGTGCTAGACTAACAAGAATCCAGTCTGATGGCAATGACACTGTGCCTAAATTAGTGGCTATCCCATTCTTAAGGAAATATATTCAGTATGCGAAAGAGCGTATTGTCCCACAACTAACGCAAGAAGCGATTGATGTGATTGTGAAGAGTTATTCAGATTTAAGGAATGATGAAAACACAAAGAAGTCCCCAATTACTGCAAGAACTTTAGAAACTCTTATTAGATTGGCCACGGCTCATGCAAAAGTCAGGTTATCTAAAATGGTAGATAAACTTGACGCTCGTGTAGCAGTAAACCTTTTGAGATTTGCTTTATTAGGAGATGATACAGTGGATGAGTATGACGACGAAGACTTGGATTACGAAGAAGGACCAATATCGAGGAGGAGAAGCCCAACTAAGAGGTCTCCAAAAAAGAAAAGTAGACTCAGCTCCGCTACCTCAACGCCGAGAAGACGTGGTGAGTCGGGTCCCGTCGTGTCGACTCCAAACGCTAGCGCAAGACATAGGTTGGTCCTGGAAGACGAGGATGAAGACATGGAGCCGCTACCTATCGATGAACAAGCAGATCTAGAAAGAAGATTAGAACTAGGCCTACGTGTTTCGCCAAGACGTCAAGATTTGACTGTCCAACCTGAGGAACCCGCTCGCCAAGGTCCACTTACTGAAGTTAATCTTCCCAGCCGATCTAACATATCGGCTACCGGAGTTCAAGCCTCTAACGATACCATCGCCACAGAAAACTCAGAAACGACAGAACCAGGTAAGATCTCCACAAGTAGGTTAGTAACTATCTCGGGTGTAATTGCTAAATTAATGCAGACGGATCTTTTCGCAGAGGACTGTTATCCCACAAGCGCATTATTGGATGCAATTAACGAGGAATTGCCTGAAGAAGATAAATTTGGACAGGCTGAGTATATGGCAGGGTTGCAAATTATGGCGGATAGGAATAATTTAATGATAGCTGAAGACAAAGTATGGAGAGTTTAAGCGTGCTGGAACTGTCCTCACACATAATTAATTACAAGCATATATAATATTGGTATCAAAACACACTCTCTGTTAACGGCAGACTCCAATGGATTTTATCAAGTGGAATAAACCACCCTTCGAAAGCGGTCGATTCCTTGAAAGTTTTTGGGTTGTCTTCACGGTGTCATCAAAGTCCACGATGGGCTTTAAAAAATGAAAAATTATTGGAAAATCACCACTTCCACAATACACTTTATATACAGCAACACTGGCCAAGCAGGTAAAGGATCACTCAATTTTGAAGGCCAATGGGTACGACTAATATTGTGACTAGTCCCCTAGTGAAGGAATCAAAATTTTTGGTTCCAAAGGGTCTGATCTCTAGGCCATACGTGTGGCCATTTTTCCCACTTTACGCCACTTTTACCCATATTTACACAACCCAATACGATGAGTATATCAAGGGTCCAGAGTGGACTTTTGTGTACGTTGGTACTTTGTTATCGATACACATCTTAGTTATGTTGATTCCAGCATGGAACGTAAAATTTAACGCTTTGTTCAATTACAATGAAGCGGCCAATCTAAATGAGGCTACCCACTTATTGATTTACACTACTCCTAATAACGGTGCTAACGATATTGTTGAGATCCAAAGAGTGAAGGAGGCTGGTGAAGTTCAAACGTTTTTCTTGTTTCAAAAGAAAAGATTCCTTTGGCATGATGAGGAGCAATCCTTCTCTTCGCCAAAATTTTTGATTGATGAATCTCCAAAGATTAAAGATTTCGTTCTTAATAAAGGTTTGAAAGGCGATCTAACTCATCTAAGACGCCTATATGGTGAAAATTCTTTTGATATTCCAATCCCCAAATTTTTGGAGCTGTTCAAAGAACACGCTGTGGCTCCATTGTTCGTGTTCCAAATTTTTTGCGTTGCGTTATGGTTGTTAGATGAATTTTGGTATTTCTCTATTTTCAATTTGTTTATGATCATCTCTATGGAGGCAGCTTCTGTGTTCCAGCGTGTCACTGCATTGAGAGAATTTAGAACTATGGGTGTTAAACCATATGCTATTAACGTTTTTAGGGATGGGAAATGGCAGGTGATTCAAACGGATCAATTGCTACCTATGGATGTGGTCTCCGTTACAAGAACTGCTGAAGATAGCGCAATGCCTTGTGATTTAGTTCTTGTAGATGGTTCATGTATCGTGAATGAAGCAATGTTATCAGGTGAATCAACGCCACTGTTGAAAGAATCTATTAAGTTACGTCCCAAAGATGATGACTTCCAAATAGATGGTGTAGATAAGATTGCTATCTTACATGGTGGTACCAAAGCTTTGCAAGTGACTCCTCCGGAATCTAACGCTTCTGGCATCCCAATTCCTCCAGATTCAGGTGCATTGGCAGTTGTTACCAAAACTGGGTTTGAAACATCTCAAGGGTCTTTAGTTCGTGTTATGATCTACTCGGCAGAACGTGTCTCTGTGGACAATAAGGAAGCTTTGATGTTTATCTTGTTCTTATTGAACTTTGCTGTTTTGGCATCGTGGTATGTTTGGGTCGAAGGTACTAAGATGGGTAGAATCCAATCTAAATTGATCTTAGATTGTATCTTAATTATTACCTCAGTGGTACCTCCTGAACTACCTATGGAACTGACTATGGCAGTGAACAACTCTCTAGCTGCTTTGGGGAAATTTTACGTGTACTGTACTGAACCATTCAGAATTCCTTTAGCAGGAAGAATTGATGTATGTTGTTTTGATAAGACTGGGACTTTAACCGGCGAAGACTTGGTTTTTGAAGGACTTGCTGGTCTATCGCAAGACAAGTCAGATATTAGACATTTGTTTACAGCAGCAGAGGCCCCTGGATCTACTATTTTGGTAGTAGGTGCCGCACATGCTTTAGTGAGATTGGATAATGGAGAAGTTGTAGGTGACCCAATGGAAAAAGCTACATTGAGAGCCTTAAATTGGAAAGTTCAAGAAAAGGATGTTACTTCCAGGGAGAACACTGGGAAGCTAAACATTATCCGTCGTTTCCAGTTCTCTTCTGCTTTGAAAAGATCTTCATCAATCGCGTCGCATAATAATACATATTTTGCTGCTGTGAAAGGTGCTCCAGAAACCATTCGTGAAAGATTGACTAATGTTCCAGAAAACTATGACACTATCTACAAGTCGTTTACTCGTTCTGGATCGAGAGTCTTGGCCCTTGCATCAAAACCTTTACAAAAGATGTCTCATAAGGAATTTGATAACATTGACCGTTCCAAAATTGAATCTGACCTAGAGTTCAATGGGTTTTTAATTTTCCATTGTCCTTTGAAACCTGATGCTGTTGAAACTATTAAAATGTTAAATGAGTCCGCCCACCGTTCTATCATGATCACTGGTGACAATGCTCTTACTGCTGTTCATGTTGCTAAAGAAGTCGGTATCGTCAGAGGAGAAACCTTGATTCTAGATAAATCAGACCCCGAAGATGAAGAAAGCACCGATTTAGTCTTTATGAATGTTGATGAAACAATCTCGATACCGTTCAACCCTTCAAAAGAGTCTTTTGACCACTCTAAAATTTTTGACAAATATGAAATTGCCGTTACTGGCCCTGCTTTACGTACTTTGACGGATATGACTCAAATTAAAGACCTTATTCGTCATACATGGGTATATGCTCGTGTCTCTCCTGCTCAAAAAGAATTTATCTTGAATACTTTGAAGGAGATGGGTTATCAGACCTTGATGTGTGGTGACGGTACTAACGATGTTGGTGCTTTGAAGCAAGCTCATGTCGGAATTGCTTTATTAAATGGTACTGAAGAAAGTTTGAAACAGATTGCTGATAAAAGAAGAGAAGAGAATTCTAAAATGATGTATGAGAAGCAATGTGAATTTATGAAAAGATGGAATCAACCGCAACCAATTGTTCCTGAGCTAATTGCTCATCTGTACGGTCCTGGGCCTTTGAACCCACATTATTTGAAAGCAATTGAGGCTAAAGGTACCACTATTACACCAGAATTGAGAAAAATGGTCGCTGAAGCAGTTGCTAAGCCTGTTATTGTCAATAAAATTGGTCAGCAAACGCCTGCTGCTGCATCAGTTGGCTCTGACATTGCTGGCTTATTTATGAATAATGGTGGTGATGGTGATGATGAGACTGCTCCATCGTTGAAACTTGGTGACGCATCATGTGCTGCTCCATTCACATCTAAATTGGCTAACGTATCTGCTGTTACTAATATTATTCGTCAAGGACGTTGCGCGTTGGTAAACACTATTCAAATGTACAAGATTCTAGCATTGAACTGTCTAATTAGTGCTTATTCCCTATCAATTATTTACATGACCGGTGTCAAATTTGGTGACGGCCAAGCTACTGTATCTGGTTTGTTGCTGTCTGTGTGTTTCTTGAGTATCTCTCGTGGTAAACCGCTTGAGAAACTATCGAAATCAAGGCCACAAAAGGGTATTTTTAACATTTACATCATGGGTTCTATCTTAAGTCAATTTGCACTTCATGTGGCCACCATGATTTACATCTCTAGGGAAATTTACAGATTGGAACCAAGAGAACCCCAAGTGGATTTGGAGAAAGTGTTCCAACCTTCTCTCTTAAACACTGGTATCTTCATCATCCAATTGGTTCAACAGATCTCAACATTCGCTGTCAATTATCAAGGTGAACCTTTCAGAGAGAATATTAGAAACAACAAAGGTATGTACTACGGAATCCTAGGTGTCACCTTATTATCCCTAGCAAGTGCAACTGAATTTATCCCTGAGTTGAATGAAGCTATGAGTTTTGTACCAATGTCCGAAGATTTCAAATTCAAGTTGACTACCACATTGTTCTTAGACTTTGCTGGTTGCTGGGCTTTAGAACAATTCTTCAAATTTTTCTTCATGGATGATAAACCAAGTGATATCAGTGTTCAACAAGTTAAAGTTGTTTAGGATTATGTATGTAAGCAACAATTGGATTGCAGCTCTTTATAGAATTAGGATATTATATAGATAAGTATTTCTATTCTAGTCATCCGATATTAAAAATCCTTATCAATCTCGGTAATAAATGGGAATTTATGTACATGACTAACTCTTCACCAAGGGTAGCAACTCACCACATCATACTGCGAGGTCTCATTAAATAAGAAACTAACTATAGGATATTTAGGATGCCATATCAAGAAGATTTTGCTGTGGAGCAATTTATGGATCGTTATGAAACGGGCATTGAATACAATTTAGGTGAAACATGTTGTTATTCTTTGAGTTTGGATGAAATCGAAGAGATCTCCGGTAATAAGTTTGTGTTGGACACTAGTAAGAGACTTACTTATGCTCATATCAAAGGAAGTGATCTGTTAAGAAAGTCAGTGGCTTCATTGTACGATGAAAGTTTTGATATTGAAAACGTTCTTATCTCTAATGGGGCCATTGGAGCTAACTTTCTCCTATATTATACATTGGTTGGTAAAGGTGACCATGTTATTTGTGTGAACCCAACATACAGTCAACTCTACAGTGTTCCTGAGATGTTTGGTGCACAAGTGGATTTGTTAAATTTGAAGCCTGAGGATGGATACCTTCCAAATTTAAGTCAATTGAGTTCCATGGTGCAAGACAATACAAAACTAATTATCATCAACAATCCCAATAACCCATTAGGAGTAGTTATCCCCAACGATTTGATGGTTAAAATTTGCGAATTGTGTGCTTCTAGAGACATATATTTGCATTGTGATGAAGTTTATAGGCCATTATATCATAGTCTGCCTTCTAAAGACCTTCAAGAACCTAAGAGTGCCTGTCAATTGTATCACAAAGCAATTTGTACCGGTTCGATGTCAAAGGCCTTTTCTATAGCAGGGATCCGGTTAGGTTGGATCATTACTAAGGACACAGACTTCCTAAGAGCGGCGGCTTCCAGGAGAGATTATAATACTATATCTGTGAGTATGGTAGATGATGACATTGCAAAATACGCTTTACAGAACGTCAAGTCTATCATTGAAAGGAACTACAAATTATGTATTAACAACTTATCCAAATTAAACGACTTCATCGAGGCCAATTCTGAATATTTTGAATATGTGATATCTCCACAAGGCGGGACCGTTTGCCTAGTGAAAGTTAAAGGTGTCGAAGACACTATGAAACTGGCAGTACATTTAGCAGAAAAGTATAAAGTCTTGACCGTACCGGGGGAGACTTTCAACGTACCAGGTACTTTGAGAGTCGGGTATGGTAACGGGGAGCATGATCTGGAATATGGATTACGAAAGTTGAAAGAAGGTGTGATATCGTATCTACACTAGAAATTAGTGATATTGGAAAAATCTATAACTTCCCATAAAAATATGATTGGCGGATTTCATTATTGCAATTGAAGTCGTATAGATCACGACACTCGATGATCTTCAATTCCATGCCTTTCATTCCCTCGAGTGAACCCATTTTCGATTTTATATTGGACTTAGATAATTTCTGTGTAACAGTGAGTACTTTCTGCAGAACATCAATAACGTCATTGATTTGGTCTTGGAGTGTGAATTCACCTGTTAAGTCTCTAAGCAATTTATGGAGCCTATCTAACAATAATGCAGAAAACAAATCACCAACTCCTGTGAAATATGACTCCTTTAATGGTATCTTGAACAGTAAAGTTTCTGAACCTTTCATCGACGCCAAGCAATATATGTATTTTTGATCGTCTTGAAACAAACTGCCACTTATTGAAGTCACCACAACAATAGAAACAGTCTTGTGTAACTCTGACACCAATTCCAATAACTGTTCCTTGGTGTTGATTTTAGTTCCAAACAAAGTTTCCAATTCAAATTGGTTTGGTGTCAAAATATTGATGAGTCCTCTTCCGTCGAAGATCAACTGTCTGTAAGCTGCTATAACATCTTCATTCACATAAAGTTTCCCTTCGTCGCCCATCACAGGATCCAATAACCAAATAGTCTCAGGGTATTGTAATTTATATTTCGAGTAATGGTGACCCATACAAAGAACTGAATCCGCATTGGGCAAGTAACCGGATAGCAAAGCGTCGTAATCTCCCGTAAAGTTCATGAAAACGCCTTTAAGTATCTGATCCAAGTCCTCCTTGGTGGTAACTGTTCCAAAAACTCGATCGAGCCCATACCCAGTATGGTTTGAGAATTGGACTGAATTACAACAATCAACATTCCAACCAAGAAATTGTAGCGGGAAAGTAGCGGCTTTGTTGCCAACATAACCGTGAACAACATGTGACTGGGTAGCTAATACTCGTTTCATAGTTCACGGTGTTTCTACTTTCAAATTGAGTGATGTAGTAGTATGCTGGCAATAAAAGTCTTTAGTCTTGATAATAATTGAAATTATTCACCAAAACGCTTAGAGATACAAAGTAACAATGTGTTGTACACCTGAACGTGGCGTTCTAGCAAGAGGTATACCCGCAAGTAATACCATGCTCACTACGAGTTGCACAATGGTTCGAAAAATGATTAGGAAATGAGTCATCCAATTGGAAAACAGGTCCTGACTAGATGCGTATTGTGTCACTCACCTCAATTGCTTTGCAATTATGCTAATTACAGTCGTACTGCTGCTCACAGCGCAAAATATTCTCCAAGTACTACCAGATATCTGAAACCAAGTGGGAAAGAGTGGTGTACAGACTAGCCAGACTACTCACTCTCAAAATCTATAAACCTCATTCGTTTGTATAGCGCCGTGGCGCAGTGGAAGCGCGCAGGGCTCATAACCCTGATGTCCTCGGATCGAAACCGAGCGGCGCTATTATTTTTTTTGATCTCACTATGTTCAGCAAAAATAGTATTTAACTTCATACACTACACAAGTGCATCTATGAACTAACACACAGGACACATGAGTCTAGTCTATTCAGTCACTGGATGGCCCTGTCTTGTAACATTATAACGTACATAGTGATATGTTTAGGTTCTGTGTTTAGGTCTTGATATATCACGTGTTTGTAGTCGGGTAACGTTTTAGGGATTTTTTTAGGCGTGAAAATAGTGATTTTTGCAAAGAGTTTACTGACAATTAAAAGGCTTGACCAGTAGGAAGTTCCAACAAGTATAGCTATTCTTGTTATTTCGTGGTTTTCTAAGAGTGATCAGGCATTTTTTGTTGGTATCTCTAGTTGCTAATTTAGTTATAGTGGTATTTGTCACTGCAAAATTTCGGTTAGTTGTTTGAAAATCCTTTGATAATCCCTTCCTAATATCCATTCTTAAAATGACTGATTTGTGTCCTGTTTACTCTCCATTTTTCGGAGCTATGGGCTGTGCTGCTGCCATTATATTCACCTCCTTTGGTGCCGCCTACGGTACTGCTAAAGCTGGTGTTGGTATTTGTGTCTCTAGTGTGTTGAGACCAGATTTAATTATTAAGAACATTATTCCCGTGGTCATGGCCGGTATTATTGCCATTTATGGTCTTGTTGTCTCCGTGCTTGTGAGTAACAACCTTGCTCAAAAGCAAGCTTTATACACTGGGTTTGTCCAACTAGGTGCTGGGCTTTCGGTTGGTCTTAGTGGTCTAGCTGCAGGGTTTGCCATTGGTATCGTTGGTGACGCAGGTGTGAGAGGTCATGCCCAGCAGCCAAGATTGTTTGTTGGTATGGTCTTAATCTTGATTTTTGCTGAAGTGTTGGGTCTTTACGGTTTGATTGTGGCTTTGTTATTGAACTCTAGAGCTACTCAAGGTGTCACTTGTTAAATTTTTGATCAACCCCGGGATTCGTCTCTCAGCAAGAAGAAGGATTTTTTGTCATATACTAAATAGTTATATATCAATATGCTTGCGTGAAATAAGTGCAAACTTGTCAAATGAATTTCTCACAGAGTTTAATATTCAATGTTTTTCTTACCAATTGGATAAACGATTTCAGGTCTTTAGGTAAACCGCTTCCATTTGATTCTAGGATAGCGTTATAGATGTTTTCGCATTTGTAATCGTCCAGACACGCATTTCTCTCCATTGCATTTATTATTATCAATACGTTTGATTCATCCATCTTGATTGTTTCATCCCTTAGTATCAATGGGTATAAGAATTTTGCAAGCAACATTACCAAATAATAATTTGGTAGATATGGGAAATCGATTAACGACGACAAATGAGACAGCATCGTGGCAAAATCATTCCGTTGTTGAGCTTCATAAAATTCATAAAGAACTGCATACGGCGATAAAGATTGCCTCATCGCGTCGGTGACAAGGTTGTTTAATATCTCAGGTGAAATAATATGGTTCTTATCGTTGGTGACAATCGCATTTAGAATCTCATCTTCTAAAGGTTTAGCCTCCATAGCAGATGCTTCAAATAATGTCCATGAGAGTTCCTTCACTAACTCAAATTTGCCTGCTTTACTATAATTAGTCATTGCTTCGATGGTTTTCCCCTCGTATAACATAGAGCTACCCAGCATGGTAAATATCGTCGATGTTACGTGGGGTAACTTCCATTGAGCACAAACACTCAATAACCACTCTATGTCATCGTTAGTCTCAAATGGATAATAAGGTAGTAGTTGTGCTATCGTCTGTTTCTTAGAATCGTTAGAGTTATTATTTTGTAATGATAACAACCCAATTGCAATTGGCCACATATCTTTGACACCAGAGGAGCAAAGTTCAGTAGCAAAATTATTAATCATGTAGTTGGTTATTCCATATGAATGGTCATTAAAAATTGGGTTATGGTTTTCAAAGTCTTCTCCTTCATCAATACCGGTTAGTAATCCCTTAGCTTCTATTAACGTTACCGTAAATGTCGCAGTGGCCAAATCTAATGATTCCAAGATAGGTAGGATCATATGTATATTACCAGAAATAATCTCTGTGCAAGCTTTTTCCCAGTTACTCGTTATATCTAACGGATTTGCCGCTAACGCCTTGCTTAAATACTCTTCTGATAGCTCTAATGATGGAATATAGTACAGTAGAAACCCACAGTATGATTCATACCAAGTCTTTGCTTGGCTCAAAATGGTCTTTGAGTCCCCACTGACTAGTAATAAAGTCTGCTGTATATTTTCGTGTAACTCCGGTGACGTATTCGTTTCAGACTGACTAAAAGTAGCTCCAACTTTCAACATCAACTGCCTCCATTGATTAAACGTAATTTCGGAGTCTAACGGATAGTTCTTAATTAGTTCTATTAGATCTTTGATTGCGTTGCTACTCACTTCACAGCATGTTTCCAAGTATGCCAGCAGATTAGCTCTCTCTAAACACCCTATAGCCTGCTCAAACAACCCTCTTAAGAACAGTTGGTTTACAAGATTCCAGAAAATTGGTATTTCAAATAATTTTTTATCGTTATTAGCCATCTGGAACACTTGTTCTATATATTCCGAGTTTGGTTCTCCATCAGACCTATTGACCCAATTTAACAAGCACTCGATGAAATCCTTTCGTACTTCTTGCTTATTGGGTGAATCCATAGTGAAATAGATTAATTTCAAACAATTCAAAATCGTTAAGGTCTCTTCCAATTCGAAAAACCTATTCATTGACGAGTCACGTATAGAGTCGATATAAATCTCTAGTTCGGTTATCATTGTTATCATGGCCAAATTCACAGCAGCGTTATGTTCTTTCACAGAATTAGAATTGATAACACCTATCGTTGGTGTCATGAAGGTTCTTTCTTCTCCTAATTCGGAGTATATTTCAAATAACTTACAGATGAAATCACAGTGTTGAGAGCTAAAATCAATATGTGGTAATTTTACGGGAAACAATTTGTTCTGTTCTTGATCTTCACTGCTGATAAACGCAAAATTTTGAGAAGAGATGGGTCCCAATTTAAATTTCAATTGTGAATTAGAGCCTAAATTCACGGGCAGATCCTTACGCGAACACAACGGCATAACCATCTCGCCATTTTTATCCTCAAAAAGGCTCCTTTCAGTAGTGTCTGAGTCATTTTCAAAGTCACTGTCAGCGAAATCCATGGCATCGACATCCATTAATAAACCGGTACTGCTACCTTCTACAGAAGTCATTTTGGGGCCAAAAAACTGGGGGTAGCACAAAAGTAAGAGATTCTTTACCAGACGTACTCAGCAGTCCTGTTAGCAATCCTCACCTGTTGTCACAATTGCTTCAATACATAGCCACGGTCACTGTAAATAGGTTGGTTCTCACCATTGTGTTTTTTAAAACAAAAAATACTCGTATTAAAACCTTCACGTGACGTATTTGCAAGTGAAATTTCGACTGAAAAATTTCTTCGATGCGATGACCTTCTCAATAAGAACCGCAGTCACTTGGCTTAACAGGACTTGGTTTGTTTGTTTTGCATCAGTACAAGGCCAAATAAGAACAATTGCGGTAAATGGACAGTTCTGTGCGCTCTTCGGAAGAGCTTACGAGGCTTCTTCGTCATAAAGACACCACTACTGATGAGATTTATGAGATTGTCACTTCGCGGTTTTTGAGCGGTGGCCCCGAGTCGCTGGGGTTTTATTTCCCAATGAAGGAAATGTTTGTATTGGAATTGATCAAAGATAGGTGGAACGATGTCAAGAGACCTGAGTTCAAGACTGACTGGAAAATCTGGGAAATATTTAATGCCATGTGGAAACTAGTTGAGGATCCAATTATCTTGAAGAAGTTGATTAAAAATTTAAAAGCTGTGCCACTATTTATCACAGCGTTAGGTAATGTCAATGATTTAGATAAAAAGCAATTTATTGGCCCATTTCAAGAGACTTGCTCATTAATTAATTCTTCGATGACTATTGAGATGCCGTTTGATTCCCAATGCAAAATAATAGCAGGCGCTTTGAAGTTACTTATTGAGCAACCTGATAATTGCCATGACGATTTGGTAGATACCGTTTTGATTTTGACAGATTTTGATAACTCTCCTGTAGCGACACATAAATTATCCTCCACTTTCATCGATGAATTATTATGGCCTATCATAAGGTATATTTCTTTATTTCCAAGTTCAACACAGGCGAATAGGTTGACTGACTATTTGGGACAGTACATTTTTACCACAGGTTTAGATTCCGTAAAGCTGTTACAAGGTTTTATCCAAAATAAAAAATCATTGTTAAATGAACAAGATGTGATAGAGCTGTTTGACGTCTCAGTCTCACATTTATCGAAACAGAATTTCAAACAACTGGAAGAAATTTTCAATTTAGTGATCCAAGTACAACCCGATGTAACTACAGATTTGCTAGCAAAATTGAGTCAATCTAAAAAGACGATGTCTCAAAAAATTTTGGAAGACTTATTTATTCAAACGCTTGACAAAGGTTTTACTACTGAAGTGGACAGTAGAAAACAATTTTGGTTACTTTTATGCCATATCCTTGATTTAGATATTGAAATTGCGATAAAAAATTTTGATACAATTTGTAAACTAATTTTGACAAATAAAGACGTTTTCCAACATGAAGTACTGGAGTTATGGATTAGAACAATCGACTCTAACATTAATGCCAGAGAATTTCCACAATTTTTATCCAAATGGGAAAAATTCTGCTATGAGTATTATAATGATAATTCTAATACTAATTGTGCCCTTTTGACAGATAGGATTTTCACTAATATAATATCAAAAAATCTAAACATATTGTCAATCAATCAATTGGCAGATTTACTGAAAACCAAGGTTGAATATTTGGCTATAGACAAGGATACAGCAGTAGTCCAACCTATTTTAAATGTTCTACTACGTGGCTTGCCATCTTTATCCTATACTATCCTTCCAGAATTGAAACCAATACTCTCAAATGTATTTGATTTTAAGTCTAAAACTAACAATAACATCTGGGAAACGAAATATTTGATTATGGACACGTATCATGAGATAGACCCAGTGGAAGACTTGGAAAATACAAAGATCCAAGCTCTTGATTCTACATCTGTTACAAAAGAATATTTCTATTATTTCTTTAAGATCAGAGAATACAGAGACTTTGAGTTCAGTGGAATTGAAATAGAATTTATGAAATTTTTCAACCAAAGTACTGAGAAAGCCGCTATACTTTTAGATGTTTTCACGAATTGGGCGTCTATTCTAAACTCAGTGTTTTCCAAGGATTCTCTCAACGCTTTGATTGAATCTCTATTGGTAGAAGGCAATGTATCAATTTTAGATAAATTATTCCTTGATGATGATTTCTTTGAAGAAGGAAATGTAATAGCATCATTAGTCAAATGTTTGGTTCCATTAATCGACACTAGCATATACGCTAATTATCTAGCAAAAATACCTATCCAGTGTATTGGGAAGACTACTAGAATTAATCTAATTAATGGTATATCCAAAAAGACTGATTTAAACAGCTCTGATTTCACTCTTCTGTTGAAAATATTGGAGAATCCTACCTTCAAATCTCAAATCGAGTTGGACTTTGATTCTACATGCCAATTTTGCATCCGTTCCGAAATAGCAAGACAACCAGGTATTACTGTTTTTAAGAAAATCTGGAAAAGCCATATTTCCCAACCGAAGGAAACTACCAGCAAATCATACTTGAAGTATGCGCTAAACAAAATAACCGAAAGCTTATCTAAAGAGAAAGTTGACCTTAACATTTTGAAAATTACATTAGCTATGATTGATGGTGCCAGTGGTTTCCAGAAGATTAGTGAATTAAAAAATCATTTTGTTGACGTCTGCATAGCAAAGATTATACCCGGGTACATGGATAACTATTTGTCCAATGAAAACAACTTAACGTGGATTTTCAATAGTTTATCTCAAATATTTAGACAAAAGGATTTCTGCTGCAGTGAGTCGTGGTCTATTACGATTAAGAAGATTCTCAAGAAATTTGCTAATAATGACTATGAAAAGCTAGATCCTAAGATGATGGGGAGTATATTTTCTATTTTCACATCGATCCATACTGACAAGTTGATCTACTTGTATGCGCACTATCTTGCATTTAGAAAGGCTGGTGCAGAGAGTACAGATTTGTTATCTTCATTAAATTCGTTTTTGGATAATTGCTCTGAGCAAGCCAATTATGACGATTTTAATGAAGCGTTTTTGATGGTTGTAAACTCTTTGGATGACACTGATATAGGTATTTTCCAAGATGGAATTTTAGAGCTATATGCATTGCATATAACCAAAATTCAAAGAGGAAACAAAATTAGTTGTCACCTATTTGTTTCATCGCTATCAAAATTTTACACATCTTTGCATATTTTAGAATTATCAAGAGACAATGTTTTGAATATGTTGAAAACAATTCAATCATTACAAATTTCAAAACCATGGTTATTCACACAATACTGTACAGAACTATTATTCCCATTATGTCTGCAAATCTTTATTTCTTCAGCACTACAGAATAGTGGTTCGAACGACGTCCTGTTTGCTGAGACTGTCAAGGTTATATCCAATGTTCTATTAGTCCACAGAGTTAAATTATCAGACCGCCACCATTTAATTATTACATTCCTTTGTGGATATCTAGAACTACTTTCTGATAACGCAACGTATGGCCTAACCGTAGATTCGGCCAAGGTTCTCTCAAGATTAATAATTAATTTCTGTGAGCCTACCAATGTCCAACAGAAGGCAGGTGACAAGAATAAGGTAAACTCAAGGATTGCCATGATAAAAGAAAATTTGAGGGCTCATGCCCCTATATTATTAATAAGATACATCCATTTATCAGTTTCTTCACCTTTTCAACAGTTGATAAGAAAAGAGCTCATCCCAGCAATGTATTCGGTGCTTGGTTTAGTGTCTCAAAAGGAATTACACTTTATCAGTTCAGTACTTGATAACGCTGGTAACCAGTACTTTAGATCACTTTACTCAGAGTATAAGAGTGTGGGGAAATGGAGTGAGGATTAAATATTCATCACAGTACTTAAAATATTTCTTCCAGTGTTAGGAGTGAGAAATCTATATACCTGTATATCTCAACTAGCATATGGTGAATATAGAATTATTCATTTGATTAACTACATTAAGCGTTTCTACTAGCATATACCACACAGACGAAAGAATTTTCACCCAGCAATATAAATACGGGATGTTGGATATTTATCCAACTATCATGGTTCGTTGGATAGGAGGAGGACGTAAAGGGTATTATTTTCTGAATCTTCTCTGTGGTAAAAACCTGTCTCGAACAGATAAGTTCACCACTTCTATACTCGTTAATTATTGCTACTCCGTTCGAAGTCAAGAGTGAAACAAAATTGATTATTGGTTGGTGGTGGTTTGAACGTAAATTTTCTCGCACTAGTGATCTTCTTATTATACTTTTAATATCTTCATTGATAAAACCTCCCTGTTCGGTTGTCCCAAAATCGACTTGCTTATCAGCAATTAATGTGATGTATGAATTATTTGATATCGGAATAGTACTGTCAACACTATGCTCGTTGGTTGTTATAAATTTATCACCTATTTCTGCCATTATTTGCATTGTTGCTCCAGTGAATGCATTGATATTGTAGATTTTATCATGGATAATAAAATTGTGGAGTAGAAATGGAAGCCCTTCCAACTTTGCTGTAACATGCGTTTTATTTTCAGAAATTAGTTCTAAGCCAACTGGCACACCGTTGGAATTTTTTTGAATTTCATACTCCTTTATTACTGAGCCAATTAAAATAACCTTTACATTCTTGTAATCTTTATGAGAAATAAGGACACTTCTCACTCTGTCATTTGTATTTTGAGTTTGAATAATTTTAAATGAATTTTCATCCAATAGTTTTACTAAATGAAAACGTCTGATACCTGATTCTAGACAATGGATTACAAAATAGCCGCTCAATGATCTATCGACATAGTGGGAATCCGAATTTGCTTGAAAAAGAGGCTCTATTAGTATTTCTTTCATAATATTATTTGAAATGACGGACGTTTTCTTTAATTGCTTAAGTGGCGACAATTGATACTGTAACAAATAGCCCTTACCTTGCCCTACTGAGAATATTGTTGCGACCCGAGATTTCCAGTTAGTTTGTAAGACCCTGAGCGGTATGATACCTCTTTCAAGAGTGCTAATAGTACGTTTAGAATTTTGTAAACAAATGTTTTCAGAAAGTCGCTCTTTAAAATAGAGTTGCCAAATTTTACCAGATCTTTCTAAGATCAAAAACTCATTTGATTGTTGTGTAGGGAAAATGTGATTGATATTCAACTTATTATCAATTTCCAGAAGACATTTTTCCTTTATCAGCATTAGCACCATTATATCGTCATTGTACAGAATTAAAAAGTCATTAATCAGACGAAAAGGTGCCAGCTTGAGAAATAATGAATTCTGTACTTGTGAGCGGAAAATAGGTTTGGGCAAGCTCTTTTCAAAACAATATATTTGAGCATCATTTGTAGTAACTATCAAATCAAACCAAGTATTATCGGTTAACACGATACCCACGTCAGTTATTTGATTTGTCTCAAAAATGAATTTATTTATAACTGTATTATTAGTGTAGTCAATCCAGGTTATTTCAGAAGTGGTTAATATTACCAACCAGATGTAAATATCACCATTAGTGGTATCTATTTTGATATACGGGAAAATTCGAGTGATTGTCGGAATGTCAAGTTGTCTAGTTACAACGGTTAGGATACTATCCTCATTGTCGTGAATTGATACTCTTATATTGTTGTTGTGACTAAAATGGTGGATGGATACAGTTTTTATACCTTGCTCGTAGTTCTTGGGGGCTCCACTATACAAGCAGGTTTTTTCGTGTTGAATGTCTAGCATAAAGGTGTCTCCATGATCAATGTCATCGCAATTTTTAATTAGGTGTGGAGTGTTTATCTTTTCTAATAAGCTCAATTGATACACTTCATCCAAGATATTATATTGTACCAACCGTTTTTCTGAATCAATCATTCTTAATCTCGTTACCAACTTTTTGTGAATTGATGATGAGAAAAGGAACTTCAAACAGTATATTGAGGGATCTAACACAATACGTTTCATTTCTACAAACCCACTACAATGGTTATAGTTCGTATGATCATTCTCTTTATTTATACCAACTAAGAGGAAGTCGGTTCCTGGTAAAGATTTTGAGTTTATGCACTCTCCATCCAAGTATGATGCAGTTTTATTGTAACCAGTTTTTAGTGAGCGCAGCTTTCGTATGGTGATTAGTCCACCGTCCTTATGCTTCATTAATTTTAAATGTGTTTGCCCTTGAAACTGAACACAGAATGTAGGTTCTAAGGGGGAATTGAGCTGCCACATCTTGACAATAGGCGTGTTATTCTCCATGGCAACATGGGTCCAGGACAAATGTTTTGGATATTCGTTCAAAGTAAGCAAAGTTTCGAATATATGACCATTTTCAAACCCATACAATAACCGCACTGTCTGTAAACTTTTATTCTCGTACAGATTAGCAAAAGAGCATCGGAGCGAAGACGCGACTTTGATTCCTTTATTTGGTACAACGACAATCGGGGTCTTTCTGTGGTTTAAAGAGATCAAATAAGTACATTTTGTCACTATACAGACAAGTAACCCATTTGATACTAGGAACGATCTGAAACTATGGGTATCGTTAGTATCCAACGTAATGGACTGTACCCTATTGAGTTTGTTTACTAGTGTTATCGACATGGGGTAATCCCTTGATTCGATACATATCAATGATCGCTCGCTATTCGAATGGAAGTCAAGCACAGTATTAAAATTTGTGAAATGTTGTGTTGCCAATTCTTGTTTTAATAAAATCTTGAACAAATGGTGTTCGTTTACTTGGCACAGTAAGTACCCTTCGTCGTGATGTTTTAGCACTGGATGATACAGCAGTACGGACTTGGGAAGTGGTAGTTCTTGTTTTCTTACGATCTGATGAGAAGACAACGAAATTGTCAAGAGATCAAACTTAGCGGTTAATATGAATAAGTGATGAGTATTCGAAGTGCACGAAACAAACGTGTGTCCGCGTTTGAAACTCCTTCGAAACTTGCGAGTCCCATCGGATGTATTTACTACATGAACCTCTGAATCTGTCACGATAGTCAATTCATGAGGCGAAGTCGTAGAATCGCATACATGGATGACATGATTATTCACAGACACTTCATGCGTCCGAAAACTGACATTGGAAGGCACCTGTGGTTCAATAAGTAAGGATGCCAAAAGCTCATTCAAAGGTAGTCCTTCTCGTTGTGGTTGAGACACCATGATCTGTGTGAACTCGCTATTGTCATACCTTCTGTTTTTGTTTATATCATTTTAAAAGATAATCCATTTTTGTTTTAATATTTAGTAAATATCTTTTGGTGGAAAAATTTCTTTCATATGAAAAACAAAAAACAAAAAAAAATAACTAATAGCAAAACCGCTTTACTACCTAGAATTTAAAACCACAGACACTCGCGAACCATGTTTTTGAAAAACTGAAACTCATGGAATACTGCCCAGTATTTATACCAATTGGTACCAGACTGTCAAACCCACGTTTTTAAGGGCTCCCGCAATTTGGTTTGGCGTCTTTGTGGCTCGGCGGCTAGATTCAAAAAAAAAAAAAAGAAACAGCAGAAACAGAAAATGCAGTCTGCATAAAGACCACAGCATCTACGTAGGCGTCCTCGCTCGCCAATCAGCATCGGCTATCTGTATCCCTGATATCGCTAACACTCTCCCCGCTTCAGACCATGCTTGGTGTTGCAAAAAATGCGGAGGAAAGTGCGATACCGCGCTGAGTTGCCGCGGACCAAAAGACGCGTTAAGTGTGTCTGTATAGACAAGAGCAATACTCTGCGACCAGTCTCAATGCAATGTATCCACCGAGATGGGGTGCTGCCTTGTGGCTTTAGTAGTATGGGATAATGTTCTGTTAGCGCCCGTGTGCTGGACGTATGTAGCGATACAAAATATCGTTCCAAAGTTCTGTTTCCGAAAACTCCTTGCGAGCCAATGAAAACAGCGGATTTATTTGCTGGGGCCCCAAAATTTCGTGCAAACAGACATGTGTTTTGAAGTATTAATGAAGCCGAGTAAGTGAATGCGATTCGTTCGAGGTTTCCTAGTCACTCAGTTGGGAGTAATTTCATATAATTTTGGTTAAGTTATAAGGACTGTTTTCCCTGCTGTAGTACTTTTGTAATTGGTCACGGATAGAGAGTGTTTTTGAATTTGGGAGACAGTTAAGCATAGAAGGATATATTGATGTTGTCGCGTATAATAAAGAACCCCTGCCAGAACAATGCCATCAGGAGTGTGGCCCGTGGGCTGACGACTACTGCTCTAGTGTCGAAATCTACATACAGAACGCCTAATTTTGGTGATGTATTGAGGGAGGACAAAGGGTCCGACAGATCTAGAGTGTACACCTACTTCATGGTCGGTTCTCTTGGGTTACTGTCCTCTGCTGGTGCCAAATCCACAGTGGACACTTTTATTGGCTCTATGAGTGCCTCTGCAGACGTGCTAGCTATGGCTAAAGTGGAGGTGAATCTGAGTGCGATCCCTGAGGGGAAGAACGTTGTCGTTAAATGGCAAGGTAAACCCGTCTTTATTAGACATAGGACACAAAGTGAGATCGAAGAGGCCAATTCGGTGGAAATGAGTGCATTGAAAGACCCACAACTGGACTCGGATAGAGTGCAAAAGCCCGAATGGTTGATCATGTTAGGGATTTGTACCCATCTAGGGTGTGTGCCTATTGGTGAAGCGGGAGACTTTGGTGGTTGGTTCTGCCCATGCCATGGGTCTCATTATGATATCTCTGGTAGAATTAGAAAGGGACCAGCTCCAACCAACTTGGAGATTCCTAACTACGAATTTGAAGATGAGAAATTAATCGTGGGTTAATAATAACCATCGTATTTATTCCTAAACGTATATGTATATATTTATATGCTTATCTATTTATATTATTTTAATGTGAAATCAACATTCTTTTTCCTTTGAAAGTGATCTACTTTTCATTGGCAAGCTCGTCAGGGACCGTTAACCATTGTTGCTTATCCCATAGTTTTAAATCTTCCAATAGATTACTTTTGAGGATGCTAATAATTTTAAACTTATCCTGCTTGCAATCGTCCTGAATCTCATTGTCGAGCCCTATCGCTTTTTGGTTTTTTTGTTCTTTACAAGGTAAATCAATCCCCAACTCTTGTTTCACCAAGACTCTGACATACTTGGGTAAATTTGAAGGTCTATAATTTTGACAATATTTGATCCTCCAAAACACTGACCAATGCATTTCACCGTACTCAGGGATGAATCTGCTCCTCCCCAAGTTTGGTATATAAATGTTTCTCCATTTGCCTTCCTCGTTTTCAATTCTAATCCCCACTGGCAAGAACTCTAATAGCCAGTATATTATTGACATGAACCTATTTTTATGTCCACACCGTAAGGAGTACAAATCCCGCTGGGTAGACACTTTTGAGCTCATTAGCTGAGTTCTTGTCCTTAAGTATTTTTCCACCAAGGGGCTCATCTTCGTATTCTCATCCAAATGAGCCCAATCGAATTGATCCTCTTTGTACTTGAAATTCAAATAATCGTGGCTTGATGCAAAGACTCCGGATAATGGAGTATACTTGCTACAGAATTCTTTCAATAAACTGGGCTTAAATTTGATACCATATTTTATGGCTTCTGACATTATGTATCTCAAGGGTAAATTAGAGATATTCTCCATGGTGTCGCAGTCTGAGGCCCACCCTCCACCAATGTCTGAATGATCACCTGGGAACCATTTTTCCACAATATCGGGACATAGCGTGCTAGACGTCTGTATCGATGACGATATCAGCGAGTTATCTACACCTCTAGCAAATTCGAAAAACCCTTGTACTGTATTGTTAGATACTTTGGATCTACTGGTGGCCCTGGGAAGTAACCTTTCGGGGCTCAACGGAGAGAGGTAAGCGGAGTTATTACTATCATCATCATCATCATCATCGCTGGATATATCCTTTGACATATCGTCCTGACTTACCCCACTCCATTTCTGTAGACATGATTGAATAATTGGGTTCTCAAGAGAGCTTAATTCTTTCTTCAATGTGTTAGGCTTATCAGGCGATTCGGTCTGGACGTACGATTTATAATCTAACGAAAACAACTTTGGCTTATACGGTTGCGGTACAAAACATACCTGCTTGAATTTCCCTCTCCTTTCATCGATAGAGAGACAATGTCGTACGTGGCTTACAATGTCACTTCTCTGCGTGCAAGGGAACAACCGGTCTCTTAACAACCCTACAGAGTTAACAGAATCGAAAAGGCCTTGGAAATGGATGACAACCTTGTAATCTCTACAAAAGATGGATCTAAACTCTTCGATAAGCGTAGTGGTGTAATTTGGCTGGCTGGGTTGTTCCGCGAACTCCCATTCCTCGTATATTTTCCATGCCATGGTGACCATGTCTTCCAACCCTTCGTTAAGCAGCCCGACACGTTCTAACATCCCTGCAACAATACGGGCTATAAACGCTCCTCTAGAAAACCCAAACATAAAGATACGATCATCGGGTTCGTAATGTTTCATCAAAAACAAATACGCCGTGATGATGTGCCTGTCAAGACAGAAGGCAAACATGGCGTCTAAACTGTTCTGAAGAGTCGACCACGTAAACCGTCGTCGAAGATCCGCCACAGCGTCAAACCCGTTAACGGCTCCAATTCCAGGTTGGTAATAACATAACTGGTCCTCTTGGTCTAATAATCGATAGATCTTCAGCACGTTACTGAACGGCTGAGGACCAAAATTCTCGTTTGTCCCATCAAAACACAGAACAATATTTTTCATACCATCTGCTCTGATCACAATCAACAGCCTTTACACTGTTATAAATAGGAACATGTCGTCAGACACGCGGTCATTTCAACGATAACCGTCTATACCACTAGTACTGAATTACTGACCTCTTCGACGTCAGCGACGGATCCAAACCACGTGACAGTGATCTGCGTGCGGGCAAACTCTCTAAACAACCTTCCAGAACACCCAATCCCACCGCCAATCCTCTTCGATGCCCACTACAACTCCTCTACTGCCTTGCCTTTCAATAGGATCGACGCCCTCGCTCACTATCGAGCATGTTCTGTGCCGGTCTTCTTAAACGCAGGTGTCGGCGAAGAGTCGAACCTGCGTTTTCGGCATTTCGGTAAGTTTTCCCATTAAGAATAAAATCGAATATGAAATTTAAGTGCAGTGTATAGCGTGAAGAAGAAGTATATAAACCAGTGGTGAGCTGCACTTGTGAGTTGTTCAATTGAGTGCTAGTTGGTGTTACGATTTCAAAGTTCTCAAGCTAACGAACGCATATATCGAATACTATGTCTGCTCCAGAATACAAATACTTCAAAGACCGGAAACTATCTATTATCCAAGCGCCCTTCTGTGGCGGACAAGGGAAATCCGGTGTGGAGAAAGGTCCTAAATATATGTTGAAGAACGGGTTGGAGAGGGACTTGAAGGAGTTAGGATGGGACTGCAGGATCGAGAGTCCGCTAGACGAGGCGGAATTGAAGGCATTGATGGACCGTGATGAGATCACTGACAGGTTCAAGAACGCCAAGAGACCCACTTTGGTTGGTAACACCACTGAGAAGCTTTATAAGTCTATCAAGGACGTTGCTCACGAAGGTAGATTTGCATTAACCCTTGGAGGTGACCATTCGATTGCCATTGGTACTATCTCTGCGGTCCTTGACAAGTACCCGGATGCAGGGTTATTGTGGATCGATGCCCATGCCGACATCAACACTTTGGAAAGTACTGATTCTGGTAACATCCATGGGTGTCCCGTATCTTTCTTGCTTGGATTGAACGACAAGAAAGAGTGTCCATCCTCCTTTAGCTGGGTTCCTGGTACTTTGAAACCAAACAAGCTAGCTTATATTGGTCTTAGAGACGTCGATAGCGCTGAGAGGAAAATCATCAAAGATTTAGGTATTGCTGCTTTCTCTATGTACCACGTCGACAAATATGGGATCAATAAAGTCATTGAAATGGCTTTGGAAGCCATCCATCCCAATGGTGGCCAAGGTCCCGTTATGTGCTCTTACGATGTAGACGCAGTAGACCCTCTATTCGTTCCTGCTACAGGTACACCAGTGAGAGGTGGGTTGACTTTGAGAGAGGGGCTTTTCTTAGTGGAAAGACTAGCTGAGACAGGCAATTTGGTCAGTTTGGATATCGTAGAGACTAACCCAGATTTGGCTGTCAACGACATTCATGTCTCTGACACAATCTCTGCCGGGTGTGCTATTGCTAGATGCGCATTAGGTGAAACCCTATTGTAGTTTTTGAAGACTATATGATTGTATTCAGTTGACAACGAAAAAAAAAGTTTCAATCGCTGAAAGTTCGCTAAAAAGTTGGTGCTCTTTTTGTAATCTTATATCAAATATATTCATGTTAGACACACGTACATAGCTGCTCATGTATATCCATCAGAAAACGTTCGTGGATAGCTTTGCATTTAATCGATTAAACATTATTACTGCTAGTACGTATGTGTCTAAAAAAAAAAAGAAGCTTAAGAGTTCAAACCTGTGAACTTGTTATTAAATTATCCAATATTTTTCAGTAGTTGGGGCATAATTGATCCGTTTTCACCAAATAGTAAATTTGGGTGATCGAAAGATGCATCATTCTTCTAATCTCCAATCCCAGCCATACTTTGATCATTTGCCAGACATTAGAATCTTTTAACAGCAACCTGGCATCCTTGGACACCCCAAATTCACGTAAGACAGGCAATGAGCTTTCAAATAGATCTAAATCTGGGTCGAGTTGCCTACCAATCCCTTCTAGTAATAGTATAGCCACGACTACAGATATGAAATCACCCTCCATTCTAACGTGGTGCGAACGAACCATACTTAACATGTTCTCTAACAAGTCTCCGATTGACACCGTACCTAAAGTGAAAGTTCTCTTCTTCACTTTATCGACTAAGCGCTCCACTTTCAAAGCAAATAGTTCCTCGTCGATAACAGTTTCTGGAGTTCTTGACCTCTCAACCATTAATTCACCAGCGTGGTATCCATCAAACCTTGCCAAAGCATTAAATAATGCTAGAAAATTAACTCTATTGGGTTCATTCAATTCTGTGACTAGTCCCGTGTCAATGAAGCAGATTTGAGGAGCATATTTCTTTAAAGTTTCCTCTATATCCGAAACAACTGCCTTATCGTCCGTGTTCTTTGGCCAGGTTTCCAATTTGGTTTTTATCATAGCAGTAATTTCATGGATCTCCCTTTCGTCACTCACCATAGCACTACCATATTTATTATTTTCTCCATACCTAATCATTACATTACCTGGGTGTAAGTCTGCATGAATAAAATCGTCCAAGATCAACATCTTTAGAAAAGCATCCACAAAGGGGGTCCCAACCCGCTTTGATACCGATGAATTATCTAGATGAGCTTTAAATTTTAAAAATTGGCCCATGGGGATACCACTAACGTACTCTTCGAACAATATATTAGTAGAGCTCAACGCCAAGTAAGCTTTAGGGAATTTAATTTGTGATGCATTCCGGAAATTTTCGTTGAACCGCTTCAAATTCAAACCTTCTATCCTCAGATCTAATTGTAATCTCATGAGAATCGAGAATTGTTCTACCTCTACGGGTAAAGATAACCATTCCATTGTGGGGATCCAATCAATCACGGTAGCAAAGAATTTCATTATCGCTAAATCTCTGTTCACTTGCTCTCTCACTCCAGGGTGTAGAATCTTTAAGGCACACCATCGGTTTGCTCGAAGTCCACTCCAAGAATCAATCCTGTCATGGTTACCGTCGATAAAGTCCTGAGACAATTTCCCAACGTAGACCTGTGCAATAGCGCCAACACCCACGGGAGTTTCATGGAATTCTTCAAACACCTCACTCAAGTCGTCTACTTGGCAGGAATCGCAAATTTGTCTCTTGGTGAATTTCAAAGAATGTGGGTTCACGTTGCTATGTAATTGACTTAACTCGTCACAAAGTGCGTGTGGGAAAAGATCTGTCCTTGAACCTGCCCATTGTCCTAATTTAATGAAACTAGCACCTGCGTTTTCTAATGCCAGTCTAATCAATTTAAACCAAAAGTAACTTAATTTGACACCGAGCCTGCCGGGAGTCAACAACGTGAGGGGGCTAACTAGTACCAACGGAAGGAAAAGGAACGAAATCTCACAGAACCGCATAATAACTCTCAAGGGTTCAATGACAAAATCGGTGATTTGAAACCAGATTGTCATTAAAAGTCTCTTAACCCGATGGGTACCACACCTTCTCTCCCTTTCCAACTCACGCGCTTGTTTCAACTCCCTCTGGGATTGCAAGTAGAGTCCCATCTCAAAAGTATCACCACGAGGGTCAGGAGTCAATTTCTGTCTGATATCATTGTAAATCATTGGTTTCGGGGACAGTAGCGATGAGGCCATCACGCAGCCGTAAAGGGCCCATCTGCCAGTTGCACGGACCCGAAGCGTCTTCGCTCCAAGTCTCGCCCACATCTGTGTATCTCAAAGCTTGCCACGTATACAGAGCGCCTAGAAGGGTCTTGTTGAGGGCAGTCGCAGTCGTAGTGGCATTGTAATGAATCTAATTACAGATATATACATAAATATATATAAATGGGTTAACATGATACTTATTTAAGTGAATTTGGAGCTTACAACTGTTCCTCTTTGATGACATCGATCAGCCAATCGAGCCCCTCTGTGATCCCTTCCCCCTTGATGGCACTAGAGGCGACTATCGACCAACTTCTCTCTTTCAAGTCTACCAGGTTTAACGCTTTAGAGACCTCACTGGCGCTCAGAGCTCCCGGCTGGTCCTGTTTGTTAGCAAAAACCAACAGAGCAGAGTCTGTCAATTCCTCCTCTTGCAACATCAAGTGCAGCTCCCTCGACGCCGTAGACATACGGTCCTTATCTGTCGAGTCCACAACGAAGATCACTGCCGCGGTGTCCGCATAGTAACAACGCCAGTACGGCCTGATACTCGTCTGTCCACCCAGATCCCACACGTTCAACTTCAAGTTCTTATACGACAACGTCTCCACATTGAAACCAATCGTAGGTTTCGTAGTGACCACTTCACCGATTTGTAATCTGTAAAGAATCGTAGTTTTCCCGGCACCATCCAACCCGAGGATCAGGATACGCAACTCCCTGTTGACTCCCCATAGCCGGTCAAACATAGAACTGAAATAGTTACCCATACTGTCTTGCTGAGCGTCTCCGGGACTCTTCTTGCTGACTGCCACCCCACTGTGCGAACTCGTCCTTCTATGTGTTAAACACCGGCTCAAACAGTTTCCAAAACCAAAACATCGCGACGGACGGGACGATACGTGCCCTAAGGCACGTGATGACAAATTGCACGTGACAGTAAATTGCACGTGACGACAGAATACACGTGATATATGTGATCACGTGCACTGCGTCGTCACGTGCAATATACCATCACGTGCTTTGCACCATCACGTGCGCGCGGTGTTGGAGTTGTTAGGCGATGAGGTCCACAAGAGCCCGGCACTTGTTGCAGACATGGAAACAGGCCACTCACAGAACGTATATCAGCTGTAGTAGTGGTCGATACGTATCGCAGTGCCAAGATGTCCCAACAGCGAGTGAGGAAACCGAGGAAGGCACAGTCGGAGGAAGAGTATACGGCCCAACGCAACCAGTTTTGGAACCAAGCACCAGTTGCACAGGATGTAGGCTGGATGGACCAAGTTAGCATGGAAGACGTGTTGCAATGGGACCAATTTGATTTGAAAGTGAAGCACACCAGGCTTGTCCTCGCTGGGTTCCTGTACAGGCTCTACGCTCAACGGAAGTACCAAGAATGCTTGTCGCAGACCACGAAACTGCTTGGATGGATCCGGGATTGGGCACCTAAGAAGGAACTAGAACCTTTAGTGGCTCTGTCGCAGAAGTGCCAGTCACAGCTTGAATCTGTATGAAACAGCTACAGCTTTATCCACCGCTCAAAAAGTTCAGGGTAGCTCATCGAATATTTTTGTAGTATTAACTGGGATTTTTAAATGGGGTTCAAGACATGCTTATTACCACTACGTATACAGAGCAAAACATCTTGTAATCGAGCACGCATGTTAGGCCACAGCCACAGGAGACTTCTGCATGCGGGGAGGCCCCTGCGGATGGTGTTTGAAGGTAACTCCAGTCCTATCGCTGCCACGGAGGAAGAACGAATGCACAGCGTCTTTGGAGGTAGAATCAAAGGGTCAACACCGACAAGGTCGTCGTTAGCACAGACAAGATTGATCGGTGGTGTAGAAGTGCCGCCACGCCCTGCTGAGCCCGATAACTGTTGTATGTCAGGTTGCACTCATTGTGTTTGGGAGCTCTTTGCAGAAGATATTAAATATTGGAAACAAAAGAGACAATTTGCAGCTCGTAGGTTACAGGATTCAAACGAAATTTGGCCCATTGATTGGGACCCACCCTTACGTCTCTTGGACATCAGGAATGTACCATCGGAATTAAAGAAAAAGAAGTTACAAATGGATTCTGAGGAACCCAATCCGGTAGATGTGAGATCCCTATTCTCTAAGAGGACTGAACCGTTACCGGAAAGCGTTGTGCTTGCCAAGAAACGTAACTTAGAGGCAAAGAAGAATATGGAACAGTCGTTGCAAGAGAAGGACGATGAAGAAGAGGCCTGGACTGATATCCCCGTCTATATAAAGGCCTTTGCGGAATTCGAGAGGAAGATTAGGCTGGTAAGACGAGAGAAGAAACTAGCAAAACGGTTGGAAAAGGAATCAAAAGAACATTAAAATGTAATATTTATATATGTATATATTCCCTTGCTATTTATTGTATTGAATTCCTTGTCTTTCATTGGAGTTATTGTAAAATGTCTTGTAATTCAAGCAAATCAGAATGATGTTTCAAGTATTGCTCTCGTGTAGACTCTAGTCCCTCGTCGTAAAGCCATTCTTCCAAGAAGAGGAGTTTATCCATGATACTCTGTCTTTGCTCTGCGGTAATGCGGCCGTTTTGCTCACCTTCTAATTTACCTCTTGTCGAATAAATCATTTCTTCCAAGTTATTCTTCGCAAACTCCGTAGCCTCTACTAACTCATCCATCTGCAACATCTCCTGTTCTTCTTCGAAAAATTCAAGTAATGTGTCCTTAGGTAATGCATAAGTGTGGGGCACCACATTTAACTTTGAGACTCTGTCAAACGATCTTGTCTTTTTATTCTCTCTAACCACGTAAGCTTTGTTCAACGTGTGTAGCCCTGAAATAGTCGAGCTGACATGCAGTTGAACCACAGAATGCTCATTAGCCACTGACTGTGGGAGACCTCTCACTTCAAAACTGGCCACATCCTGGGAAGCATCCAATGGAACCTGCATCGGATTACTATAGAGGACACGCACATCAAAATTGCCCCGGCGGTAAAGGGTCAAGAGCTCATTAGTTGGGAGTGTCTTGTGTTGGCTGAAGACCTCTAATTCGTTATCGTATTTCATTCCTTGTTTATCCCAGCAAAATTTGATCGAGTAAGGCTCCGTGTCTTGAATCTTGATCACTTCCGTAGTGCCTCCCGAAATCGAGCACGATAGAGCCGCACAACCTTTAGCAATGGCCTCGTCTTGATTCACTGTGGATATGGGTTTCATCCCAAACAACTTTGTGATCATCTCTCTGATTGCAGGGATTCTTGTCGTGCCGCCAATGATCTCTACGGAGTGGATTTGTCTTCTTTCCAAATTAGAGGCTCTTAGAGCTCTCGCTAGTGGGAGCTGTGCACGTTTAACCAAAGGAGCAATAATCTCTTCAAATTTGTCTCTTGTCAAAGTTGTATGGAAATCGATATCATCCATAAGCACATCGATATGAAGCGGTGCGGAAGAGTTCACAGATAACATTTTCTTCATCTTTTCAATCGCTGCTAAAAGCCTTACCACAGCTTTCTTGTTTTTAGTCAAATCTAGTCCATGCTTTTGTTCAAATTCCTGGGCGAAATAGTCACACAGTAATTGGTCGATCTGTCTGCCCCCCAATTGGCTGTCGAAAGAAGTCGACAAGACCTTCACCAACCCTGTCGCTAAGGTCATAATTGAGCATGACAGCGTCGAGTGCCCAATATCAATAAACGCCACATTTCGAGCCTGTCTCAGCTCAGCCTTCTGTTGAATGTAGTGCACTGCCGCGGCGGTTAAGTCGTTCACCAAGGTTACTTTCGGTAATCGGACGACTCGAGCAGCGTCAATAATATTGTACCGTTGCTCCTCACCGTACCAAACAGGGACAGCAATACATACGCTCTGGACCGTGTTAAACCTCTCGGGTTCGATAAATGATTTCAGTTTGTTGAAATACATGGATGCCATCTGTACAGAAGAAAACCGTCTCCGCACGCCTTTAACTTTCACCTCGATAGCAACCTCAGTGCCCATTGGCACCAATTTACACTGCAGAAACGATACCTCGTCCTGGAAATGAGGCGAATTCGCATGCAACCCGACTAGTCTCGAAAGGTTAGTCACCGTATTCTCCACATTAGAAGTCGCTTTACCAGCACCTGCCTCGCCAATGTACCGACATTGCTCCCCAAAAGTCACTACAGAGGGCGTACACCGATTCGAGACTTCATTCAGCACAATATCTATCTCTTTAGACCCTGAAATAGCACACACGGAGTTCTTACTACCGAAATCAATTCCGAGAGAGAACACTGACATTGCAAAAGCTATTTTTTAAACCTGTTTCTTCAACGATTGAAAACCGATTGAGTTCGAAACTAGCCCTCTCAACCTGCTCTACAGTTCTTAGGAGTCCTCTTCACTACGGAGATCCTTTAAAAGTATCTCATATCGTGACCCACGGGTCTTTAATTTCAAATCTGTTGATAGTTGACGGCTCTGGTGTCGTAAAATGTACGCTCTTGGATGAATTGAATGGTCCCGTGAGAGCTTTAGTGAGTATGTAAACATGTTGTTGAAGTCTAGTTGTAGGATTGTGCGACGGTTTCACTACGGCGGCCGATTATTGGTTCAATTCCCGGACAGGAAGCTGATTTCCAACAGATTCGAATTTATCAGTCCTAGTAAAATAGTTGCTATTGGTGCCATTAATGAGTCCAAGATTGGCCATGAGGTGATGATCAATGGGTGGGTTACTAGCCGGCCGAAGAAAATACGTCGTGACTTAACTTTTGTGAAAGTAAGAGACTCTAAGGGCGATTCCATTCAAATTAATGACCCTGGAAAATTAGTGCAGAAGTTGAAACTGGAAGACGTAGTGCAGTTACAAGGTGTTGTTCGGGAGAAACCTAGGTCTACGAAGCAGTCTGAGGACCTGTGTGATCAACCAGAGTTTGAAATTGTGATCCAAGAGTTGAAAGTCCTAAACCCTTCGAATTCAGTACCCACAGACTTGATACTTCAAAGGCAAAAGGAAGCGTATTTACCGGAACATCGATGTTTGCAATTAAGGCTACCGTCTCAGCAAGATTTACTCAGGAATCGACATAAAGTGGTTCAGACTGTACGGCGTACTTTGGACCAAGACGGATTTGTAGAGATCGAAACACCAATTCTGTTCAAACCTACTCCCGAGGGGGCCAGAGAGTTTATAGTCCCGACAAGGAGCCCCGGTCTCTTCTATTCGTTAACTCAGAGTCCGCAACAATACAAACAGTTGTTGATTGCTGGCGGGTTTGATAAATACTACCAAATAGCTCGGTGCTTCAGAGATGAAGATTTGCGGAAGGATCGGCAGCCTGAATTTACACAATTGGATTTGGAACTAGCTTTTGCTACAGGCGAAGATGTGAGGGATATAGTGGAAAAAGTAGCTAAAAACGCTTGGCACACATATAATGAGAAACCGTTACTAACTTGGGACCAGCAAGACGGCGTTCAAAGAGATACAGTGGATACTAAGATTGAGTGTATGACATACGAGGATGCAATGTCCAAGTATGGTATTGACAAACCAGATCTAAGAGCCCCCTCGTTAAAGATAGTCGATCTTTCGAAATTTAACATCAAGGGATCGGTAGAAAACGCTAATTTCCCCATATTTGAAGTTATGGTCATGAAAAATATTATCAGTGGCGAACAAGATTATGCAGATCATTGGAATTTCCTGCAAGAAAAAAGTAACTATACGTATAGAGCCCCGATCGTGGCACCAATTGCCACGGAAAGTGCATTGAAGGATTGGCATCAAAAATTTAATTCCTTGGCAGAATTTAGTGACATTAATGAAATCAATGAACTACTGAAATTGGAACTTGGTGATATTGTGTTGGGAAGTATGAGGCAACCGAATCATCAAATTTTTGAAAATCCAACCCCATTAGGAAGGGCACGTCAATTAATCCTGAGGTCACCAAAGGGGAAGGAAATATATTTAAACTCTTCCAAGGATGTTGCCTGCTGGGTTGTCGATTTCCCATTGTTTTCTCCCATAGAGATCGAAGTGGCTAAAAATAACCACGTGGATTACCCAGTCTATGAACCGAATGCGTATACTTCTACTCACCATCCTTTCACTATGGTTCAGCTTCAAGATTATGAAAAATTGAAAACAGACCCACTAATGTGTCTTGGGGAGCATTATGATTTGGTGGTTAATGGAATTGAACTAGGCGGTGGTTCAAGAAGAATTCATGTGCCAGAATTGCAAGAGTACGTCTTTGAACATATCTTAAAAATTTCAAATCATAAGAAATTATTTGGCCATCTATTAGAAGCCTTTTCGATGGGTACGCCTCCTCATGCTGGGTTTGCCATTGGGCTAGATAGGATGTGTGCTATACTATTTGATCGAGAAAGTATAAGAGATGTGTTGGCATTTCCTAAGAGCATCAAAGGTTCTGACCTTGTTGTGAAAAGCCCTTCTAAGATTAGTAACAACATATTGAAGGATTATAACATACGTGCTGTAAATTGAATATGAGTGTACAATTTTGTAAATACAAGAAACAAGAATATTCTAATATTGGTATATATACAGGGGCAAGTTTAATAAACAAAAATGCATTTACCGGATGATCTCGGTTTTACCCAATTCAGGACAGTAGCATCTGTCCTTAATGCCTTCCCATTCCGATAACAGCTCCAACTTTTCCTTTGGCTCTAGGAAGTATTCGCCGCTTAATACGAATGTGCCCCAGTGAACACCCAAAACAGTACGAGCCTCTAAATCCTTCATAATCTTCATAACTTCTTGAGGATTAATATGTCTTGGCCGTTGGTGCCATTCTGGGCAGTATTGTCCGCAAGGTAACAGCGCTAACTTGCAACCTGGCCCGTATTTCTCTTTAATTCTCAAGAATAGATCTTTAACGTAGCCAGTATCTCCACCGTGGAACAGTATTGGTCTCCCTCGATGATTTAGCATGAAGGAACACCATAACGATTCGTTTGTATCCATTACAGACCTTCCGGACCAATGCATTGCTGGCGTCCCTGTCACATAATATCGTTCATTACCTTTCGTCAGTTCACAAGTTTCCCACCAAGATAATTCAATAAAATTTGAGACACCATGTTGAACCATGAAGCGTTTCATCCCCTTTGGAACAATCCATAGAGTATTTGAATCCTTCCAATGAGCCAAACTTTCCATATCTAGATGATCAGGGTGATTATGTGACACTAAAATTATGTCTGGTTGAGGCACTTGAGGCAATTGTACGGGCATTCCAGTGATTCTTTGAGGTCCAAAATCCTTATTAATCAGATAGTCGCTAAACAATGGGTCGGTCAATACCCTGAGACCATTGTATATGACGTAATTACAGGATTGGCCCAGCCATGTCGAGTACACTGGGATGTCTTGTTCAATGCCGTCATCAGAATGGAAGCTAATATCTTCATCTGTATGGACTGTATGATTAATGACTTGTTTTAAAGGCTCCAAATCCTGATCCTTCTCATATGACCATGCAGGTTGATGAATTGGCATCAGTTTATTCATTTGCTTAATATCTGGAGGTATCCCACCTCTATTCCTTTCAAACAACTCTGCGACCCTATTAAAGAAAAACTCATAGATGGTTTGGACACGGTATTCATTGAATGGGTTTTCAAACCTACCTAACACTTTCAATGGAGAGTATTTCACAAGTGTACTCTCAAAATTCAACTCGTCCTGTAACCCATTTTGCTTCAAAATTTCCATGCGACGGTCGATCTCTAGGTTTGTACGGACAGAAACATATAGAGCATATCCAGTGTATGGAACCAAGATGAGTAATGCGGCTCGCGACAGATATGATCGCCAGAACGAACGGGAGTTCTGTCCCTTACTATGACTCTGCTGACTCAGAAAGGCAACACTTTGAGCAGCTGGACGCTTCCATCGCTCGTATTGTCTTAAATAGAGCCAATTGGCCCTACTTATGCTCTTACCAGCATGAACACCGTGCAATAAAACCATTGGTTCATTAGCAAACGAGGTTAATGGTGTTCATCATAGTCGCTCACAAGGTGTTTTAAATAGAAAGATTGATGAAAAATTTCAAGTAATGCGATGAGGTATCTTGCTTGTATCGACCAAAGACTTGATCTGTGGCAGGTCTCACAAGTATCAATGTCGTTCAGAAGGCGTGGTGAAGTGTTAAGAAACGGTAGGGCTCCTGCTGTGAGCAGAGGCTCGCCGGGAGCTAGACCCAGCCACGATTTAGATACCGCTACAATGCGATCGGCCGTTCGTTCGAACGTCCGTTCTAAGACAAACACGGCCCCCTCGAGCCACATTGGTGTTAAGCCATCTCCAGTCAGTTTCCATGCTGTCACGTCGAGTGGATGTGCGGATTTGGACAAGCTTCTCTTACACAACGGCCTCCCATTGACCCATTCATTGCTCATCGAGGAACACGGTGCCACGGACTTCAGTTCAGTGCTATGTAAACTGTTTGCTGCTCAAAGCATCAAGTACAACCGAGCCGGTGCGGGCACTCATTTGATTGTTCTATCAAACAACACCCAATGGGCCAAAGAGTTGCCGGGAGAGTATAAGGGCCCCAGGAAAGAAGTCAAGAAGAACCAAATCAAGGATGAGGAGTCGAAAATATCTGTCTCTAACGTCAATGAGCAGGCCCAGGTACAACGCCAACCTACCAGGTTCAAGGATTTGAAAATTGCTTGGAAGTATAAGTTAGCAGAAGAGACAGGGAACCACGCTCAGGAAAGCTCGTCCACGGACGATTCTCAATATTGTTCTCAATTCGATATAACTTCGAGGTTGCTACCTGCACCAACGAGTAACGAGCTTACATTCATTTCACCAACACAACCAGTGGCTACGATCCTGGGCCAATTGACCTCGCTTATGTCAAGACAGGACCCAAACAAGCTCATCAGAATTATAATCCCGTCGTTACTACATCCGGCTTATTACCCACCAACGACATACTCGCTATCATTTGTGGTTCCGTTGCTCCACGGCATAAAGGGTCTAATGAGAAAAGATGCCACGAGACAATGCGTCATGATGGCGTCGATGTCAACATATTTAGTGTCACCTTTGTTAAGAACTCAGGTACAGGCCTTGTTTGATTCCATTATCGATTTGGAACCTTTCCCACAGGACATGTCACAGTATCTAGAGAAGATTTACAAGACGCAGCCGAATAAGATCCAGCATGGGTTGGTACACATCTTAAAAGTCCCTGTATTCAGCGATCACGGTGAAATGATGGTAAGAAAGTCTGAATGGGCTTTCAGAAATGGCAGGAAGAGATTTGAGATTAAAGAATGGTCCATACCTGTGGATGACGTCGAAGAGACACCTCAAGAGCATACCACGTCGTTGGATTATTGATACGAGACGGCTAGTTACAGTCAGGCGGCACCGTTTTCATAAGCTATCTCTCTCTCTGTTTAGCACAATACTAATATATAATAAGTTCTTTAACGCTAATATAAAGGTAATTACTACTCACACAGTGGTTCTTGCTCTAAGGAGCGATAGACGCTGGAGTTTACTGTGTCGAGCACGCTTGGTATGAAGGTACTTCGGTTCAATCAAGACGCTACGTGCTGTGTGGTATCAACGGACACTTTACAAGTGTATAACTGTGATCCATTTGGGAAATGTTTCGAGTTGGATGAACGCCAAGAACCACCACTGGACGCTCAGGAAGGTACCAGTGAGCCGGGTAGAGTAGTAGAGATGCTTTTTGCGACAAGTCTGATTGCCATCGCAGATGCGACGCAGAGTAGTGGCAAGAAACTAAGCATACTGAACACCAAACGGAAGTCCACGATTTGCGAATTGATGTTCCCTCACGAGATTGTAGACGTGGTGATGAACCGTAAGAGGCTGTGTGTCCTGTTATCCAGCGACCAGATATACATCTATGACATTTCCTGTATGAAGCCCATGGAGACCATTGACATCACGAAAGAGACAAGTTTATCCAGGGATACCGTAGAACAGAGGATAAAGGATCAAATACAAAGCAACAGCAGTACAGTGAAGGATCGATCTACACAGTATAGACCCAAGATAGCTTTAAGCAAAGATGACAGGAGCATCTTAGCTTATACCGCTTACCATACTTCCAAGAAACATTCGAATACGGAGTTGCTTCGAGACGTGGTTATTTACGATGCATTGAATGCGAAGCCATTGAATTACTTGAACAATGTCCATAAGGGCAACATTGCATGTTTGACCATGAACCATGACGGTAAGCTTATAGCCACTGCATCGGAGAAGGGAACAATAGTGAGAGTACTTCGTACCAGCGCCAATTCTGATCTTTATACCAAATCGCCGTTATTTGCAGAGTTTAGACGTGGGAATAGACCCTGTGACCTATACTTGCTGAGTTTCAACGCTAGTGACACTTTGCTGGCCTGTGTTGGCGATACAGACACTATTCACATATTTAAATTACGAGACAACGAAATGGAAGAACAAAGGTTATTAGAAGAATCAGCCTCCAACGAGGCTACTAACCATATAACCAGGTTACTCTCTGAAAGGTTAAAGAAATCCTTACCAAGCCAGAACTTGCAAAGAGATTACGCTTACATCAAAATTAATGAAAAGTTAAAGTACACACTGGGATTCCCCAGCGAGTTCGAGTCTCAAATATATTTGGCAAGTGATGACGGGAAGTTCTCTGTCTACACATTACCTTCGAAACCTGGAGAATGTGTGCTGACAAAGAGTAGTTCTTTCAACAAATAGAGTAACCAATTATTGTTAGAATACATATATACAATCTTTCTTTAAAGTCCAAACCATCGTCTCCAACCTTGTGTCGCCCTATTTGAGGCTTCCGAGTCCTGTCTCTTGTCTAGTATCTCTTGTAACTCTGCTTCCAATTTCTTAATTTCAGTCTTGTACTCGATACTCTTATCATCATACTCTAAATGCCACCAGTACAGGTGATACAGCATATATACCGTGGAACTCATTAGGAACACTACCCAAGCAGGTCTACTGAATTTTGATAATCCATTGTTTCTTATAACTTTTTCCTCCTTGGCAAACGATTTCAACATTTCTAACTCACTCTTGGTGTTCAATTCATTGGTCTTCTCCTGTATCAACCTTTTAATCAATTGAGGATCGACGCTTTCTAATGACTCTAGCTTGGCTAAATCTTCCAAGCTAGAAATGTTCTTCCTCGATTTGGGAACGCTGGTTTTGAAAGAGCGGGCTGTCCGTACAAGTGATCTCTTTAACATTGCCACTGACGGTTTATTTTGGTACCGTGAGATGAAGACGCCAAAGTCCCATATGAAGTGTGTCACTGTAGAGCAATTGTATAAATTTCCTTAACAAATTAAAGATATATATACATATTGGACAGTATAGCAAGCACGTATAAAGGGTTAAGTACCGATTGGAGCGATTTAGGATAACTTCCTCCAGTGCCCAAAATGGTTGTAAGACGAATAGCAATTTTATCACGAAGGTTTTATGGCTCGCAATCCAGGAATCTGTTAGCAGAAATGAAAGACAGAGGACTTATTGCACAGGTCAGTGAGCCAGTCTCGCTATTAGAAGCTCAATTGAACCGTGGTAATAAAGTAAAATTGTATTGTGGGGTGGATCCCACTGCTCAGTCGCTTCATTTAGGGAATTTAGTGCCCATGATGCTATTACTGAATTTTTATGTCAAAGGGCATGACGTGGTTAATGTCATTGGAGGTGCTACAGGTCGGGTTGGTGACCCCAGTGGGCGTACCACAGAAAGATCTTTCTCTTCAGAAGATATACGGTTACATAATGTGCGTCGAATTAGCCAGCAATTACAAAAATTCTTTGCAAATGGACTAAGTTATTATTCGAGAAGGACCCAGCAGCAGTCTGTCACCCCGGGATTGTATACTTTAAGAAACAATCTTGAATGGTGGGAAAATGTCAAACTTTTGGATTTTTTAAGTCAATTCGGGAGACATATCCGGATCCAATCGATGCTAAATCGAGATAGTGTCAGCTCCAGACTGCAGAACGGAACTAATGGATTAGGTTTCAACGAGTTCACATATCAAATTTTACAAGCTTATGATTTCTACCATCTATACAGCGATTCTAAAGTGACCGTACAAATTGGGGGCAATGACCAATGGGGGAATATCACTGCTGGGATAGATCTAATAGGCAGAATTGATCCAGAGTCAGCAAAAGAGCGCCCGCCGTATGCGATAACCGTTCCACTGATGACTACGTCAAATGGTGCTAAATTTGGGAAGAGTGCTGGTAATGCTATTTTCATTGACCCGGAGATGAATTCACCTTATGACATTTACCAATTTTTCTTTAATACCACCGATGAAGATCTACTGAAGTTTTTAAAAGTATTTACATTAATGACCAATGAGCAAATTGTAGATATAATGACTAGGCATAGAGTGAACCCAAATTTAAGGTATGGTCAACAATTACTAGCCCAGGAAGTTACAGATTTGATCCATGGGGAAGTTGCGTCTAAAGAGGCGCATATGGTATCCAGTATAATATTTGGTAACTTAGATATTATTGAGCAAGAACATACTGGGTTAATAGACATTTTCCAAAGAGCGAAGATCTTGCACACAGAACGGACTCAAACTGATCTTATCAATTTAATTGCCAAGCTAATGAAATGTTCCAAGACAGAAGCTAAGAAGAAGATTTCAAATGGGAGCATATACATAGGCCCCCAGAGAACAAGAGTAGATACCAATATTAGCGATTGGACTCCCTACTTGATAGATAAACAGTTATTAATAATGAGAATTGGTAAACAGAAATCATTTGCTATTAAACTTGACTGATCCAAGGGAATTGTAAATTCGACTGTTTCCATGTAAACGACCCGCTTGTAAATAAATACATGTAATTGTGGCTTTTGTATAACCGCGTTTCCGTACTCCGTTTCGTGTGTGGCTTCTTGAAAGAGGGCTTCGAGCGGCGATCTTAGTAGTAAATCGATTATATAAGCGCAGACCCCTCGTATATAAGCTGCAAACGTTCCTGGAGTTTGAAACAAGAAGATCCGCCAGAGGCTAACAACGAGCTTGAGATGACGGATTACAACGAATTGGCTGATATGTTTTTGAAACGGTACAAGGATCTGGTGTTTGGAAAGACTCGAAACATCAGCAATGAGGATGTTAAGTTTAGACAATTGGTCAATTCTAACCAGTTTGCTAGAGAAATAGTGGATACAAGCCACCGGTTGTGCCACATATACGACAATGCAGAATGGCAGTCCGTGGTATTTGATACTCTGGATTTAGAAACCATCTATGATAACGTGAACAAACAGATGGCTAAGGAAGAAGATGAGACGATTTATACTGATATTTTAGTGAAGGAGTTGCTAAGGTACTTCAAGCAAGATTTCTTTCGATGGTGTGACAAGCCTGAGTGTGACCAATGCCGCAGTAAAGAAAACCAAGAGTTTCAACGAGTCGATCGTGCTAACGGTGAGGAGCAGAAATACCAATCTGGCCCTGTAGAAGTTTACAAATGTCGAACATGCCAGTTAGAGAAACGGTTTCCTAGATACAATGACCCAGTAAAACTGTTAGAGACAAGGCTGGGCCGTTGTGGTGAATGGTGTAACGTCTTTATGTTAATATTAAAGGCCTTTGGCCTCGAGGCACGATACATTTGGAACAGAGAAGACCATGTATGGAACGAGTATTATTCGCCGTTCTTGAAGAGGTGGGTCCATTTGGATTCATGCGAACAGTCGTTTGATCAGCCTTACATATACTCCATTAATTGGAATAAGAAGATGAGTTACTGTCTGGCCTATGGGAAAGATGGTGTGACCGATGTGAGCAAACGATACATTTTGCAAAACGAGTTACCACGAGACATCATTGGAGAACGGGACTTGCAATTCCTGTGCGGCCATATAACGAACCAATTAAGATCATCGATGAGTAAAGACGAGACGTTCGAGTCCTTCTGTAAGGATGAACGAGAACGATTTGAATGGCTATCCGAGTCTGACAAGGTCAAACTCAATGAACGCATGGACAAGAGCACTATTGGCAGACAAAGCGGGTCTGTGGAATGGAAAACCAGCCGTGGAGAGGCTGGACATTAAACTATGTAGTATATGTAAATGTGGTAATGTATTCTACAACTCTTTCTCTTGTTCCTTCATTTGCTTAGCCTTCTTCCTCTTCAATCTTTTTTGTTTCTTCAAATACGTGTACGTGTCCTTGTCTCCAAACCCATACAAAGGTTTGAAACTTTCGATGACACCACAGTCTTCAAACAAGTTTGGGAACAACCAGAACCCACCTGAGTTTTTCTTCAACACGGCCAAAGAGATCAAGTAAATGATGAATCTGACAATTGCCAACACGAAAAATGCAGCCAACAGGAACAGGGACCCCATTGACAAGTAATACGTACCTCGTCTCATTATAGGTGGCCACAATGGGAAACACACCAGTGTCAAGATCGCAGCGATGACACCTGTGACAATGAAGATATCCTTCCAAGATTTGATGTTGAAGTTCCACATGAAGTACTCGTCCGGTAGCAGACGTGCCTGTTGCGACGAGAGCAAATGAGGATAGTCCTTATTAGGCTTTAAACCATGTTCTTTCAACTCAGCTGTGTGTAGTTTCTGTACTGGTGTGACCAACTGGTTCCGGATCAACGTGACAAACACATCACTGGCATCCTTGTCGCTAGAGACCGGTGGGAAAAGCTCCGGTTGTTGCTTCGATTTTAAAGTATACTCTGGAGAGTGTAAAGCTCTTACGAACCGTTTGTACCGAAAGAAGTCCACTGTCCTGGATTGGTTCAAACCTTGTCTCTGCTTGAGCTCGCGGTGGTGCCTTAGCAATTTCGCCACTTCCTGTGCAGATTGAGGGTCAGACATCTGTGCAAAGAGCGATCCCGACGTGCGCTCGGTGTCAATGGATCGAGTGTCAGTAAGAGTTTAGCGTGTGGAAGCCAAGATATACCAGACGTGCGGGCACGGCACGTGTAGAGAAAACGTCACGTGATAATCACATGACCGATTGTAAGTCACATGACCATAATAAATCACGCATAAGTCACATGACCTTGTGCATATCACGTGCATACCACGTGATCAGCACACTGTTTCTTTTTCCTTTTTTTTTTTTTTGATAGTCTACATTGCAGCGCTATACTATCAAATCCAAAAACCGTCGACACAAAAGTCTGCGCTGCGGCGCTGTCTAAGAGACCCCCCCCCACAGCAACCAGGCTGTTCCTGTTCTTCCCACTGCCAGCCGCAGGGTCAGTATCGGGCCCAGCAGTGGGAGCTCCCAGAGAACCAGATCCCTGCATAGGTCTTACGCTTCAGTGTGCAACCCCCCCAAGGGAGTACACCGTGTGAACCGGCAGAGCCACTAAGTGTTTTTTTGGCGCATACTAGGGCTCCCAGTATATCTGAAGACTGGAACACCCCCCGTACACTAGGGTTTTGCTGAAATTCCGGTAATGACTCAAAAGCTGGTGATGGAAAATTTCAAGCTCATCGGTAACTAGAGCCCCATAGCTATAACAATAAAGTGTATATAATGATAGCGTTTAGCATGTTCATGAGAGGTTTCTTGATGTAATATGGGTTCATCTTTGAACTTGGACTAGAAGCAACGATACGAGATGCTAAGAGGCTTGCTACGACGAATACGGACTGAGATAGCAGGGTTTCAACCTGCTTATTTCATTATGGTGATGGGCACTGGGATCTCGTCGGATTTGTTGTATAACTTCCCGTACCCTGCCCACTGGTTGCGTATTTGTTCTTATATTATGTTTGGTGTTGCTTCGCTGCTGTTTATTGTGTTCCAATTGATGGCTGTTTGCCATTTTGTTCTGGTTTCCACGGAGTACTCTGTGTCGCGCTATTTCCGGTCGCACGTCCAGTTGTTGGGTCCAAACTTGTTTTGGGGCACGTATCCTATGGGGTTGACCACTTTGATCAATTATTTGAATCAGCTGGCGCAACATGACCGGTTGGCTGGCGAGGGTGCCAAACGGCTGATGGTCCTCGTTTATGCGCTTTGGTGGTACGACTTTGTTGTCTCTGTGGTGATTGGATGGGGGATCTGTTTCCTGGTGTGGAAGGACTATTGGTACCCTGAGACTGCGGGTTCCAAGGACCCGGAAGCGAAGCCGGTCTTGGCCAAGCATCAGCTGATGGCGAAGGACCATTTGAAGACCTCTTTACTGTTGGTTGTCATCCCCATGGTCGTTATAGCCAGTTCTAGCTCGATCTTCGTGATGACTCCACTGTTTGCAAAAGTGTTTAACAGGAATATCCAATTGTTGACCATGGTAGTGACGTTTTTGGCATGGTGCCAATCCGTCGCGATGGTGTGTTGCCTCATCTGTATCTGCATATGGTCGCTATACGTGTACAAACTCCCCTCGATGTTACAAGTCTTCTCGTTGTTCTTGTTCTTAGGGCCCTTGGGTCAAGGAAGTTATGGGATCTTGCTCATAACGGAGAACGTCAGACTGTACGCGGAGTTATACTACACAGACGCCGTGGCTTCAAACGAGCAGGCACAACTACTGTTGGTCGTGGTCCCCTGGATGTTCAAGATCATTGGTCTGTTGGTGGCCATCGCGATGATCGCGTCTGGGTTCTTCTTCACCTTCGTAGCCCTGGCGGCCTTTGCATCGTACTTCCGCGAACGTGCCATCATCACCGAGACAGGCACGACGAGGAGGGTATACCATTTCCACAAGGGATACTGGGGGATGACTTTCCCCATGGGCACAATGGCATTGGGAAGCCACGAACTGTTCGCTCAGTACAACAAGTTCGTGCCCTTGGGGGCCTTCAGAGTCATATCCGTCATCTACGCAACGACCTGTGTCCTGTGGTCGATTTTCTGCCTCTCTTGCACAGTATACAAACAGTTTAAACCCCAGCTTCGGCGGGATTCGTTACAACAAGAAGGTCCCGGAGACGCAATGGCGTTGGAACAGAAATCCAGCGCATCGTCATGGGAGGACATAAAATCCACGACAAGATAACTTACAAACGTACCTTGGCACAGCCTTCACGAAGATACAACCTCTCACGCAACAGAGATGACTCAATTGGCAAAATAGTCATCGAGCTACGGCTTACCTAATAGGTGTCGATCGCTTCAACCTTGCGTATTAGTAATGCGGTGAAAAATTATAATGTAAACGGCTCTCATGTATATAAAAAGGAGAAATGCATATATAGAGGTAACATGCCCTTGGAGGTGGCACTTGTATGGTAGTGCCTATCTAATGAACGTAGCTAAGAGTGTATCGAGACTAACGAAAAACATGGCGCCTATCACTAAACATTACGATTACATTGTCATTGGAGGCGGATCTGGGGGTGTAGCCTCTAGTAGAAGGGCCGCTAAATACGGTGCCAAGACGTTGATTATAGAGGCTAATAGACTAGGTGGTACGTGTGTGAATGTAGGGTGTGTCCCAAAGAAAGTTATGTGGTATGCGGCAGATTTGGCTACTCGGTTGACGCAAGCTCACGAGTACGGTCTTTTCCAAAACGTCCCTTTAGAGAAGGAGAAGTTGACTTTCAATTGGGAAGAGTTCAAGGCCAAGAGAGACGCGTACGTGTTGAGGCTTAACGGGATCTACGAGAGAAATTTGACCAAGGAAGGTGTTGATATCGCTTTCGGTTGGGCAAAGATCAATAAAGACGGGGACGTCGAAGTGACCAAGAAGGATAATTCCGTCGAGGTTTTCAAAGGGGACAAGATCCTGATCGCCACTGGCGGGAAACCTATCATGCCAGCGAAGATTCCAGGGTACGAGTATGGGATCAACTCTGATGGGTTTTTCGAATTGGAGCATCAGCCCAAGAAAGTCGTCGTCGTCGGTGCTGGTTACATTGGTATTGAATTTGCTGGTGTTTTTAACGCATTAGGTAGCGAAACGCACTTGGTCATTAGAGGTGAGACAGTGCTAAGAAAGTTTGACGAAAGTATCCAACACACCATTACGGACTACTACGTGGAGACCGGTGTTAACGTTCATAAATTGTCTGAAGTGACCAAAGTCGAGAAGGATGACAAGACAGGGAAATTGACCGTGACTCTTAACGACAAGACTGTCTTGAGTGATGTTGACGAGTTGGTCTGGACCATGGGTCGTAGATCTATGCTCGGCTTCGGTCTTGAAGAGGTGGGTGTGAAATTAAACGACAAAGAGCAAGTCATTGTCGATGAGTACCAAAACACCACCGTTGAAAACATTTACTCTCTAGGTGATGTTGTCGGTTCCGTGGAATTGACCCCCGTAGCAATCGCCGCTGGTAGGAAATTATCTAACAGATTATTTGGTGGTGAACAATATAAGGACCAAAAACAGGACTACACTAACGTCCCAAGTGTTATCTTTTCCCACCCTGAGGCAGGTTCTATTGGTTTAACTGAGGACCAAGCCGTGCGTAAATATGGTAGAGAAAACATCAAGATTTACCAATCCAAGTTCACAGCCATGTACTATGCTATGTTGGAACACAAGTCTCCAACAAAGTACAAGCTAATTGTCAGTGGACCAGAAGAGAAAGTCGTCGGATTGCATATTGTTGGTGATTCATCAGCTGAAATTTTACAAGGTTTCGGTGTCGCCATTAAGATGGGTGCTACAAAGGCTGATTTCGACAGCTGTGTAGCCATTCATCCGACAAGTGCTGAAGAATTGGTGACCCTTGTTTAGAGTTCTAAAACTTGTTATTATAAGTGACTCTCTTTATATAGACAAGCTTATGTACCATCTTTCTTTCTCAGTTTTTACTTGTTGTGTACATTTTTACAACTGACTAAATGATCCTTTTAATTACTTAATTTGAATATCATTTACTAGATGACCCTCTTGTAAGACGAGGGATCTAGTAAATTCCTTTCTTAATACGTATGAAATATGTTGCATGCGATGTTTTGTTTGTTTTATGTTTGAGACTTGTTATTATTACATTCTAACTTAAGCTTTCAAAGAAGATGCTCTTCTCTTTCTGGTTTCAGCCTTCTCAGCCTTTCTTTCAGCTAATCTCTTAGCCAACAATTGAGCGTAGTCGGCAGCAGCCTCTCTTTGAGCTTGAGCGTTCTTGACCTTCAAAGCTCTTTGATATCTCTTTCTTTGCAATCTTTGTGGAGTAACCAATCTTTGGATCTTTGGAGCCT